>RJWM01038481.1:0-16715 GCA_004363535.1 Dasyprocta punctata | reverse complement strand
TTATATAAATTACCCCTGACAAAGGGCCTCAGTGCCTACCCTGAAAATCAAGGAGCTATTCTTCTTTCTCTTATTTCCAATAGAATTCTCCTAACATTTTCCTTCGTTTAACAACTTCATTTCTTAATGTTGTGAGACCACCAAATTTGCACATTTGACATCTAATAGATCCGGAGTTATCTATGAAAACTGATGCCACGTATCAAGCAAAATCCACTATCATGTCAATTTTGATTATTTAAAAGTATTTATCTTGTTTTCAGTTTTAATTGAAAGCTTTCAAATTCTTTTGATTCTGTTTTAACTGTGTCTCTACCAAGTGGCAGTTACTTTTTTTCCTCACTTAGCATTTAATCTACAGACTAGTGTTCAGTTTGCTTCTTGCTTCTTAGAGGATCCAGAGTTTTCCTGTCACATCTCTAAACATTTGAGTTCCTTTGAAGCATGTGCATTTAACTATGACACTCACAGTCTCTAATCTACTAAATTCAAGATTATTCCCTTTCTTCACCTGAAGTTTTTAACACTTTCCTCTCCACACTCATTTTCCTCAGTATTTAGAACATAGAGGATCTATTTTACACAAACTAAGTTATCAGTTTCTTCATCTTATGCTAATAGAATTTCTTTCGCGTTTACCTCAGCCATCTATTTCTATGGTCTCAAGTTAGGACTGAGTTTCTCATCATCTTGTTGTGGTACATACTGGTGCCATTTTAAAATACAGTTATATGCCAGATGTTAATCACTTCAATTTCAAAGAGAATAGAGTGAGGGCTATTTACACCAAAATCCAGGGTCCTGCTGCATCTGAATGTGATGAATTTAAACTTTCCATGAACACATTTTCATTTTATAACTGTATGCTGAATAGAAGTCATTTGGGAATTTCATTAGTTTAATGTAAACTAGTGTATGACTTCCAAATATTGATTTTAACCATTCAAATCTTAAACCAGATTTCTCACATGTCCTGATTGTGTAATATAAACAATACCTATAAACAGCTTCAATCCATTGTAAGACTATCTGTTGATGACAGCACGTTTATATTTTGCATAGTCCTTCCATCCTTACCAGATGAAATTCTAGACTTTGTCATTGGCATTAGTTCCTTGAATATATCCAAAATAGTCTCATTTTATTCTCTCTTGTTTGCTCTTGAAACAGTATTATCCCTGATGGAAATAGTGTACCATGCCTTAAAAATAAGGATTGAAATAAAAATCATACATTACCAAAAATATGTAGCCACAAATTACATCTGGACACCCACCAATGTTAATAATCTTATTGATTTCTCTCTTAATTTCTTATCATTGCCCACTTTCTGCATTGACTATACTTTCTCTACTGAAAACTTCACACGCATTTATTTTACTTGTAATTTGCTGTATTCTATTGTTAATCAACTTACAGAGGGATAAAGAATATTAGAATATATATCATTTTTATTCTGAATTTTCTAACCAATTAGGAGTATGTACTTCAACTTCCTTCTTTTCATTGATAAGTTGTTTTAGCTTCTGTGTGAGATATTTAAGGCTGCCCTAATATACTGCCACAAACCAGGCAGCTTAAAGCCATAGAAACATATTATCTTCATTCCTATAGAGTATAAGTCTGAAGTCAATAAGTCTGAAGTCAAGCTGGTAATTAACGTTTGCTCCCTCTGAGATCCATGAGAAAAAATCCTTCCTTTCCCTTTCCCAGCATCTAGGGATGACTTGTAGCTGCTTCATTCTGATCACTGTCTCTGTCATCATGTGTCTTTCTTTTCTGTGTTCCAAATTCCAGTGTTATAAGGAAACAAGTTACATTGAGTTATAGCCTGTTCTAACAACTTCATTTTAACTTGATTACATCTGCATCAAGGGTATCTGTGACTTAAGACTTCAATATCAAAAGGCAGGACCTGGGGGTATATAGTTCAGTGCAATGGTCCTGGATTCATTTCCCAGTGCCACACACACAAAACTTATGGTTGAAACTTTAAAATGGTTTTAGCAGCAAGCCTAGAAATATATCACTTAAACTAGAGAAAAGCTGAATGATGCATTTAACAAAATTGATACATAGAAAGTAGCACCTGATATATGAAGGCGGCATTCAAAAGACTGGGATGATTATCAAAATGTGACTCAACTGATTTTAAATTTTCAAGACCATGTTGAATATGCAGTGCAACTGTAAAAGATTTAAACCAGAAATGAAAAACAGAAAGTTAATCAAAAGATCCAAGATGCTTGGAAATTAAGTAATCTATACTGGTGTCTAAATCACAGATAAAATAAACCAGGAAGGATATTATAGAATGTTTTGAAATAAATGTTAATGAAAATATTAAATCTATAGAAGCTTCGTGACTTATCCACAGAAGTACAATAAATGAATGTTCTATCTTAAAATGATACTGAAAATAATAATGATCTTTTAAACTAAAGAAAGTAGATTATAACTGTTGAATAACATAAAATAGAAAACATTACATGCCCACAAGATTTTTTTTAGTTCAAAGATTGACATTCTCCTAGAAAATGCAATCAAACTGAGAATGCACAAATATCACAATAATAAATACAAATAGGTACATCTCTGTAGACAGTAAAAGACAAGCCCAAATTAGTGATTTCATGTCAAATAAGAAAATAAATAAAAATTACATCAGAAAAATATAAAATTTCACATATAATTAAATATTATTTGAAAAAACCCCTATTTTATTAAAGTTTTGCATTGAAAAACAAAAAGGAAAGAGGCATGGTGATATACTCAGATAATCCCTCCCTGAAGAACAGGCTAAGGAAGGAAAATAGCAAGTTCCAGCATAACCTGGGCAATTTATGAATTTAGTGGGACATTGTGAGAGTTAACCATAATGTCAACCTGACTAGGAAACATCCAGATAATGGGTTTAGCACAATTCTGGGTGCTTCTGGATGATTGATTTACTGTCAAGGAAAGACCCACTCTAGGTGTGGATGGCATCAACCAATAGGCTTTGTAGGCTGGACAGCATAAAACAAGATAGGAAGTCTCACTTGTGGCAAGGGGTTGTTTTCACTATTGCCTTTGGATGTCCATCTCCAGTTCTGATAGGAACTCCCACAGAACTCTGTCGTGAGCTTCAGGTATTTGACTTTTGACTGGATCCCTCAGATGTCCAGCTACCATAGGGTCCTTTTGCATTTTTGCACACCTGAATCTGCATTTAACCACTGAAAACTTACTTTTTAAAAATCCTTTGTACATCATTTATTATATTATATTAAATCTGTTCCTTAGTGAGCCCTAACTGATACAGATTCTGTCTCAAAAAAAAAAAAAAAGGCGACCCACTTGGGACCTATTCTGTCTCTCTCAGACAGAAGCTTTCTTTCTACAATAAATATATTCTACTCTAAAAATAAATAAATAAATAAATAAATAAATAAATAAACAAATAAAAGGTTGGGGAAATAACTCAGTGCAAAAGCCTGGGTTTAATTCCCAATACTCAAATAAATAAATGAATGAATGAATAACTCCAGTGAACTCCAGTGTAAGAAGTCTTTACTAATGACTATTAAGGAAGGAAAAATTACCAACCTTACATATGTGAACTTATTGGGTATCTGCACATAAAAAATAAAGCACAATACACAGTACACAAAAAGAAATTTCAACTGGATTGTAGAGATAAATTGAAAAAAGTGAAATAATTTCTTGATTGTCTGCTAAGAGAACATATGTGTTATCTGGAAGTGAAGAAGACAAAGATGTAACACCTCTGACAGGATAAAAATTACTAACCCTCCAAGAAAAAACTAGATAAATTAGATTTTATTATATTAAGGTTATAGCCATTAAAACACACTGGCAAGGCAGTAAAATGCAAATGAAACATTGAGAAATACTGAAATAAATATTTTAGACAAAGGGTTCATATGCAAATGTAGAATATAGAATTTCTAAAAATTAACAAGGAAAAAGCAAGCACACTAAAAATTGATAAAAATATTAAACAAGTCTTTCTGACAAGAGAATATTAAAATTCTAATGAGCATATGGAGGAAATGCAAATAAAGACTGTAATGAGAAATAACAATACACCCCAAACTGTAAAAAAAAAACAGACTTTAAATTATTGCTTCAAGAAGCAGAAATTAGTATATTCACCATAAAATATTGTTTGTCAAAATCTTCTGAAGCTTATCATACAGTAACACTGTCATTTAACAATTGCTTCTCTAGGTATATGTGAAACAGTTATACCAAAAGACACATAATATACATAATAGCATCATTCAGAGTAATTTCCCACTGAAAATACAATGCTATTGATGTCAGGTTAAAGAAAATTATATTCTTTAAACCAATTGCATTTAAACTCAACACCAAAACATTTTAGTCATGGTATTTATATAAAGTAGTCAGTAACAAAAACACACATTGTATACTCCTATTTGGTTAGAATTTACAATGAAGGAAAACTTGTATATCATGATAAATATTAACATAATGGTTATAATAATGGGGAATAAAAGCTACTGGAAAGAGGCATAAGGGAAGCTACTTCAACATCAGTACTCATGATAGCTAATTGTGGTGACAGTTTAAATGGATTAGGCAAAGCTTTAGCAGAGTAGTAGAGCACGGTTGGGTTGTCTATGGATGATTGACAGGCAGGTCACAAACTGAGGAGAGAAGACTCACCCCAGATGTGGGTGGTACAAGTCAACAGATTCATAGCCTGGATGAAAGAGAAAGGAAAAAAAAGGAAATCTTCCCTTTTTCTTCTTTGGAGCAGCTCCAATTTTCACCATTGCCTCTGCATTTTCATCTCTACTTCCTTAAGGCTTTAGAAAGCCTCTTCAGCCTTCCATTGCAGATATTTAGCTTTTCCGTATGCATTTGTACTGACTGCAGTGAGCTCCAGGCCTTGATTTTCAACTTTTGACAGTATCTTCTGCTCCAGGCCTTCAATTTTCAACTTTTGATTGAGTCCTCTACAAGTCTCCCATGTTCAGAAGTCCATTTCTCACTCTTCCATGCCTGACTCTGCAGGTAGCCAGTGTAAGCTTACTTTACTATCTATCTATCTATCTATCTATCTATCTATCTAATCTTCGTTCATGAACTTAACTAATTAATTTGTTTCATGATTCTGGGGAAGGTAGTTGTGCTCATGTTCATGTGGGGAAGATGGCCACAGAAGTTTTTCCCAACAAATGCGGAGAGACTTTCTCAAGTGTACTCTAACTGATACAACAATAATGAGCTTGGTGTTCTGTTAACAATGTAAGCATGCATCTTTTCTATACTCTACACATGTGATGTGGCATTGAGGAATTTCCTACTCACAGAGTCTTAGAAACAACTGTATATTACCTTTCAATAATATGAGAAGATGAACTAACAGACAAATAGTGAGGATGGCCTATATCATTACTCAGGAGTCCAGAAAAGAAAATCTTATAAGCCTTTGCATTACAAGGATATTTTCCTATTTCAGAGAAAATATTGCTTCCCTAACAAGGGTTGACACTAGTCAAGAATGCTTGTTTTAAAATGCCAATATGAGCTGTGATTTTAGAACCCTGCAGATATTTCAAATTATGAGTATAGAAGTCATAGAAAAATCTATATTGAAAAAGTAAATATAGTACTTTAACAATAATTATTACTCTTTTTTTTCCCTTTTCTTGCAGTTTATATTGTACTTCAATGTCTTTCCAGGATACAGTTTTTTACTTCAGTTATACTTCATCATCTATGTTAAGGCCACTTGAATATCAGTTTGTTTAAAAGAAAAGGAAGCATAATTACAAGAAAAAGGTAATGCTTTTATGCTTAGGAGGAAAAAAAAGACCTATTGAGCACAAAAATCATCATTTGAGATTTGTGTTAGTAAATTTTTTCTTCTTCAATTTTTATAAATTTCTCTTCATTGGCAAGGTAAAACAGCTTCATTTAAATTTTATTTTGTAATTTAGTTTTTCTTATAAGGGAATATAGAATTAAAATAATACAAGTATCATTTTGACAGATTTCTGAGGTACAAATTTGAATGTCTTCCTCTGTGGAGTGTTTTAAAACTCTCCTAGGTAGTTTGAATATTTTATCGTACTACCACATTTAATGCATTGAACACTTTTTTTATTTTTGTTTTAAAGGGAATAAAACCAAGCAAAGCAAAGCAGAACAAAGCCAATCAAAACAAACCAGTGTAAGTGACACAGGGCTTCTAAACAACAAGAAATGAATAATGGTTACCATAATGCCTCCTGCTGTCTTCAAAATAGCTGCAGATAGCATCAAACAGAGTAAATATCAAACAAAACAGAACAGAATGGAACCAATAAAAAAAAAAGCAATGAATGAAATACAGCACTTCAAAACAAGATAATAGTAAATCTAAAATGGCTACCATAATGTATCTTGTTAACTTTGAAATAGCTGCTAATGTCATCGAATACAATAAAATCAAACAAAACAAGGCAGAACAAAACCAAACCAACAAAACAATGAAAATGATACAGGACTTCAAAACAAGACAATAGGGAATCAACAATGGCCACAACCTTTAGAAGGAGGTTCCCAATAGATGCTACACTGTGTATTGTCATCCTCTGAATAGGAGATCCGACCACTGGCATTGTCATCCTCTGAATAGGAGATCCGACCACTGGCTTTAGACCTGCAAAATCAGTGAAACACTAAACACTACAAGCCTTAAACTGTATTGCACCTCAACAGCCATCACGTCAGGCTGTGTTTCTCTGGTCAGCCAGTGACTTGCAGGAGTGGGCAGAGGTGGCCCTTCTTGTTTCCCAGTCCATGTTCCAGAAGGGGCTGGCATCTGGCTCTCCCCTTAGCAGCCCACACATGGCACCGATTTGCAGGGAGGGCTTGCTTCTTGTTGATTTCTTATTCTTTTTCCCTACAGTCCTTAGGTGGCTCTGACTCACTGGGAAACCCTGACATCTGGCTGTCCCCCCAGCAGCCTGCACATGGTGCTGATTTGCAGGGATGGCTTGCTTTTTGGTGAATTCTTGTTCTCTTCCCCTGCAGATCATAAGTGGCACTGACTCATGGGAAAAGGCTGGCATCTAGCTGTCCCCCCAGTGGCCCATGCATGGCATTGATTCACAGGGAGGGCTTGCTTCTTGATGACTTCTTGTTCTTTTCCCCCACCGTCCACAAATGGTGCTGACTCATGGGAAAAGACTGGTATCTGGCTGTGCCCACAGAAGCCCACACATGGCACTGTTTTGCAGGGAGGGCATGCTTCTTGGTGACTTCTTGTCCTCCTCCCCAGCAGTCCCAACACATTAAATACTTAAGCAGAGTATTACAATTAAATTGCATAACACATATTTTTTCTAGATTTTCTTTAGGTTAGCATTGCATATTTCTGTACTTCTCTTTTCTATAATAGTATCTAATTTGGACAGATGTTTATTTCAAACATTAAATGCACAAATGAATGAAAACTTATTTCCCTCAAAACTATCACTAGGGAAATTATATGGAGTGATAAAAATGTATGGTGAATATTTAAATTTTAAAAAATTATTAGATAAATAATACATTGTCATTAACTGCCCTGAAAAACACTCCCTCTAACTTCAAAAACATGTGTCCCATTTCTTGCCAGTTTTGGAACCGGTTCTGAAGTCCTCTCTTGTGAGTGTGCATGTGGTATGAGCAAAAGATATGGTGAATGCTGCTGCTTAGTGCCATCTGATGGGAAAGCAAGATTGTAAAAGCATTATATTATATCCTTGTCCACTGTATTCACTGGGTCTGGAATCAGGGAATTTGTGGCTTTACCTCTAAATCAAATTTCCATGAAAAATAAATATTTTAAATCAGTTCAGGACATGGAACCAGTTAGAAGAGTACAACCAAAGATACTTACAATAGAGGATTTCCAGAACTGCTTAAGAAAGTGACAAGACCAATGGGGTACATATGTTTGACGCAAGGAGAAGTATCTCTAGTGATATTGATGGCAAGTTGTCTTTCTGAAACGAATATTTTAAATTTATTTTTCAATCATACATCATTCAGTCATATACTAGAAAGAAATTAATATTTGATATGCAAAAGACCAGTCATAGAGTATTTCAGATGAGAGAGTTGAAGATTAGAAGGATCACTTAATATGTTCAAGATAGGCATTTAAATATGCAACAACATCCTCATTGGTGTGTAGGTAATTGTCCTTCAACTAATCTTTTGATATAATCTATTCTAATAATTTTATTCTGAAAATTTACAGGAAATTTAATTAATTAATTTATTTTCTTTTGGTACTGGGGATCAAACTCACTATCTTGTGCTTGCCAGGCAGGCACTTTTGCCACTGAGCTATTTCCTTGGCCCAAAATAGTAATTTAAAGGGAAGTACAAGCTATTGTGTTGGGCTAACAGTTACCTGTACTTTAACTTTTATCCAGTGAGTGGGACTAAGTATTTGTGCCTATAACTTGTCTTTTGTTACACTATTTGAACATATCACCCAGCTAGTTATAAAGAACTATAGCCTGGCAAGCACAAGGTCATGAGTTTGATCCCTGGTAAAAATAAAAAAAAAAGAATTGTGCTGACATGCAGTCTGCAGCTTTGAGGTTTCTATTTGCTTAAATATTTAAAAAAATTGTATCCAGGCTGTGTTAAGTCCATACATACTAGTACTCTTGCAATTAATAACAGCCAATGTTATGAATGGTTAATACTAGTAGATTCTTTTTAAGGGGATTTAGTCATATTAATTTTTCAAATTATTACAAGACCAGGAGAGAAATAGTACTATTATATTAATTTTAGAAATGAAGAAAATGAAGTCTTGGCAAGTTAAATTGCTAGCTCAAAGTTTTGAAATTTAAAATAGTCACTAGAATTCTAACTCTGGAAGTCTAATCACAAGTCTACTTTTATGTTTATTGAATATATTTATTTGATTTTACATAAAAAAGTCATGCAATAAAGAAAATTACCTATATTCAGTGAATAGGAAGAATATTTCAAAAATAAGTGCTTTTAATATGTACTAAATAAAGAAAGAACATATATTCCCAAATGACCTCCTTTGTTTAAAAAATATGAAAAGATGAAAAGAATGTGAAAATGTTGGGGTTCTAAAATTGCTTTTGTTTTATTTTATATTGGGCATATGAAATATAAATCATTTGTATAATCTCTAAAACAAGTACTTACAGAAATCAATGCTACATCCTTTGTAAAGTAATTTTATATTTTCAACATACCTATCTGGTTATAATAAACTTTTCTGTGATGAATGCTTACACTTCAGTTACACTGATGGTATGCTGTAGCTGGCATATTTTATAACTTGAAAGAAAACAGAATGCATTTAATTTACTCTTCCTAATTCCAGGCCTTCTAATTCTTCTGGTTATTGGTGTGAAATCTATTTTCAAGTTTCTGTTAAGATGATCAGATAGAAATGAGAGAGAAAAGACCATTTGAAAAGAAAGAGAAGTTATCCTAATATTTTCTTTCTATTCCAGACTAGTCAGTAAGTTTGCTTATTCCTTTGTAAGTTTTATTTAACTTTTAAATTGCTAATTATTTTTAAATTGATGAGAAATGTAAACAAATTTGTACATTTGATGGCTTGTGTGTGTGCGTGTGTGTGCCAGGCAGGCACTCAAGCCACTGAGCCAAACTCCTGGTCCTTGTGTGTGTTTTAACAATAGGTTTTGTTTTCAGTGTCTTAACGTGGATTGTAACACTAAATAAAAATGGAAGTTGACCAAAACCACTATCTAGCACATTTTTTCAAAATGAATAATGGTAATCTGATGCTTTATATTTTTTCCAAAATACTACACTATGGGGCTTACCTGGAATAAAAATTCTTGTTGAATCAAAAAAAATGAGTGTATAAAATAGGAAACATTCTATAGTTTCACTGATATTTTGAAAAGACTGTATTTGTAGTTGGCATGAGATACATTTAGAAGTCATCTAAAACATGCTTACATTTGTTTTCAGAAAAACTTGTTCTTAAATTATTGGATAAATTGAGATTGGGGAATCATTTTTGGTACCTACACATTTCTAAAAGAAAAAAAATCAAGTTATTTTGATAGCAGATGTTTTATTGTTTGAAATGTTCTTCCTAAATAGCATACCCATCACACATATGAGAAAAAGTAATGCTCAAAAAATGACTTGGATACTCATTCACCTATTATCATTAGTTACAGCTTTTACTTGCTGTACATGAAATCTAGTGCCCTGTACTGAGAATATGATGTCAGATGAAATGTACAAATCATTTTCTGACATGGGTTAAAAGTCATTGGGAAAGATCATGAACTAAATAGGAAATTACTATATATAGTGTAAAGATCTCTGGTATGGAGTTACAGTGGCATTTGAACTCAGACTTTAAGGATTACAATTTTTCTACTTTTTTTTTTGTTGTTGTTGTTACTGAGGCTCGAACTCACGACCTTGCACTAGGCACACTTGTGCCACTAAGTCCTTGGCTCTACTAAGTACTTTTATGCCAATGAAAGAGCACAGTAAATTTCAAAACTCCAGAAATCAGATCTGCTTGGAGAACACTATAAAATGTGAATTTCCTGCACACGTTTGAAAAGACGTATACATCTGAAAACAATGATGCATGATGGAATTTGTTCTAATAAATGATATTTATCATTTGAATAATGTATTAAATTATTGCTTCTTGGGCCAAATAGACATGTCTGCAAACTCATATGCAAAGTTTTCAGCTAGTCACTTATTAATAACACGTTCAATCATATGTAATCTATTTATGTAACATGTTATTATATCTGGAAACTAAATATATCCAGATATATAATACTGAGAAGAGAGAGAGAGAGAGAGAGACAGAGACAGAGATAGCTTTAGAAAATGTAAGGAGAAAAAGTATTTGAATGTATTTTTCTCAAAAAAGAAATTTTGTTAAGCACGACAAATTAAGAGACTTTGTGGAAATTTACATTAGAGTTTGATCAAAATGAAACAATAGAAAATGTAAACATTCATTGAATTCCTACCTTATATCATGGTTTGTGTTGAAAATTTATAAATTTCACTTATCCAGTACAAAGTGTTCAATGTTTGAAAGTTCTTAAAGTAACATCTACTACCCTGCCAAAATAAGATGTGGAAAGTGAAACTTAGAAACACACTGAAATCTTCTAAAAGTGTTGACAATTTATGTAGCGGTTTTTCAAATTTCTAACTTTTTCATAACTTAAGGACTAGAAAGATTATTCAAAATACCATTACTTGCACCATTCATACATGTATTAGACCCCATTACATACTTAATTTTATTGAAAATGTGCTTTGAATGAAACCCCATACAAAATTAAGTGTTCTATTTTATTAAAATATTAAAAACCTTTTTATTGAACTTTAAATAACACACACATGCACATGTGCATGCACACACAGAGGCAAATACACCTGTTAGCATGAAATAGTATGTTTTTAACATTTTTAAAAATTTAATTAATTAATTAATTAATTTTTGGTACTGGGAATCCAGCTGAGGACTTCAGGCTTGCCAGGCAGGAGCTGTGACACTGAGCTGTGTCCCCATTCCAAAACCACATGTTTTGAGAAGTGAAAAACTCAACAGACAAAAATACTCTTTACAGAGCTTTTGCAAATGACATATTCTTTTCGAGATATAATTGGACACAATTCAGTGACCTAACTCTCCCCTCATTCTATGAGAAACCCATAATATTCAGTAAAAAAAGACTTATGCCACTAAAATACAACGTCATAACAAAGACCATGTGTTTAAAAAAATGTTTTCCAGGATAAAGATGCTGAACATCTTACCTAGACTCTCTGAATTTTGAGCCAGAGATAACCTATGAAGTCCTCTTTCTCTTTGAATATTGAAATGGGGTCAAAGTTGAGCAATTTATGATCATATAAAACAGAAGTTTCATGGTGGTCCAATTTTATACATTTTTTTTCTGCAATAAATCTGAGGAGTAGTGATATGTGTGACCCATTTAAAGGTAGAAGATCTTCAGTATTTGGTCCATAATCCCTGAGGGTTCATTAATCACCTGTTCCTTCCCCAGTGGCCCTTGAATTTCCTGAATGTTGTCCAACCGGGTACTTTCAGAGTTGGTGCCCACATAGACTAAGGGCTCTGTTCGACTTGTATAGCAACTGTCAAGACAGAGGTTTTTCTGTTTTAAGTATTACTTTTACTACCTTTAAATTACCAAAAGCAAAAGGACCCTTGAAGGAAACATGCACATACTGTCCATTCAGAAATAAGAGCGTGTAGTTTTCAGTGGAATCCCAGATAATATAAACACATACCTATGAGTAGTGTAACCACACACCCTCACTTCATATACTTTTGCAGAACATTTGTAGGAGGATAATGCTCCTTTTCTGCTTGTTATTGACTTGATGCAGTCATAGTGCTCCACAACCAATCATTATTTTCAATTTTTTTTTAGATATTAATTTTCATATAAAATCAGTAACTTCAAAGCCCTGATTGAGCATGCTCTATATTGTGTCAATATAAAACTTCAGTAAAAATCATGGCATTAGCCAGGTGTGGTGGTGCACACCTTTAATCCCAGCACTCAGGAGGCTGAGGTATGAAGAGCATTGTGAGTTTGAGGCCAGCTTTGGCTACAATGCAAGCACAAGGCCGGCCTGAGCTACATAGTGTGACCCTGTTCCAAAAAGTTAAGGCTGGGAGTTTGGCTCAGTGGCTTAAGTGCCTGTCTGGCACTCTCGAGGTTGTGAGTTCAATCCCCAGTGCCACAAAACAAAACAAAGCAAAACAAAACAAAACCATGGTATTGTATCATGGTACTTTATAAATAATTTGGCAGGATATCTAGTATTTACTTGTGGGATTATCTTGTAGAAAAATTATGAATCTTGACAAAAATGCACAACTGCTCCAAAGACTAGACAATGCAGTTGAAAGAATGTGGGTGAGCATTGATTATTTACCATAAGAAAAATAAACACCTCTGCACAATAACCATTTTTAACTGTTTCATCATAACTAAAATGACAAGGATTCAGCTTCTTTCTATACCATATCACCTACACAGTTTTACTAACAATGGAAGTCAGCAGGGTAGAAAGATTTCTAAGATATTTATACTCAAGAATTATTACAAATTGGATGTTGTAGTTCATGCCTATAATCCCAGAAGTGTGGGAGGCTGAGGCAGGGGGATCACAAACTGAAGTTAGCAATTTAATGAGATCCTTTCTCAAAAAAAAAAAAATTAAAAAGAACTGTGAATAGCTTAGTGAAAAAGCCTCGGGTTCAATCCTCAGTACCACAAAAAAGAATTAATTTATACAGTCACCATTGCAGGTATATCATAACATGTAGATTTAAATAAATAAGTATTCAAAATATACTTTCAAACACGTAGTATACTCTTTGGAAACTTACAGTTAAGTAGCATGATTAAAATGTTTTTATATTATATTCCTGTAAGCATTTCTGATAAATATGATTAATAAAACCAAAGCTGACCATACCGTACCATGATATCAGATGTCAGACACTCAAACCATACCTCCCCGGCTGACCTACCTCATTACCCTTGACACCACACTTCTCTAAGTTGCTGGCATGGTCTTTTGAATGTGAGTGCTAAGAAGGTGGCTGCTTGAGGCTGATGCGTTTTTAATAATGGCAACCCTGAGATACCTCATGGTGGAAATTGCAACTGATGCCAAGATGATTAGCATACGTTCCAGCTGCAGCCAGCCCTTCTGCTGATTTCCCTGATGAACTGCGAACCTCAGAAGTGTTTTGCTGACCTTTTGTTGAGTATGCTTTTCCAGAATTCCCACATGGAACGATATAAAATATATTTAACTCACAGTGGCAGCTGTCTTTTGCTTACGAGTTAACTTGGGTGGTTATGGCACCTGGGTCCAAATCATTGCAATGCCTTCTTGCATTGAAAAAGGTGATAAAAGTCATAGACAAAAACAATCCAGTTCAGTATAAATCAGTACACTGAAACTAAAAATTCTGCAAGACCTTAACCACCAAATATTGCAGGTTTGTTTAAAATAGTTAAAATAGAAATGACAGTCTAATAATTGTTCTAGAGTTGCTCCCATTAATCCGAACCATTTCACAATATTGAATTTCAGTGATGAAATTTCTTATATTTTTAAGCAAATTACTTTAATTCACATTTTTTGTGTCACAATGAGTATTAAACATACAAAAATGCATTGTCACTATTACTGAATTTGCAAAGAACTGCACCAATAAGATCATAATCAGAGGATTTTAAATTATTTTCACAAAAGCCTAACTTTAGTCTCTCAGAGAAAATTTCTATTAGAGTTTTTATATGCCATATCCCTCTGATAAAATCAAATCACCTAAAAGAGAACATTGTGAATATCTGTAACATCCACTAATACACTATTCTTAGATGCTTGCAATACATGACAACAAACACAATGAAAATTTCCTATTGACATTTATATAATGGTGGAGGAAAAAACCTACCCCTAAAGGCATGTAGAAATAAATGTTGTATAGTTCAAAGCATGGAGATCTTGAAATGTAAAATTTAATTTTGAATAAGATAATATTGTAGAAAGAAAAATGGTCATGCAAATCAATATATATATTTCATTTGCTGATATAGTCATTTAGCAAAATGCTGAAAAGGTTGTTAATATTACTCAGTTACCCAGAGAATCATGAATTTGAAATGGTGCCACTTACATTTTACTTATGCATATGTTATGTTCTGGGCTGTTTTCTTCAGTCAGTTCTGCTTGGTCTATCCCTGCAATAAACCTATATACTATGCACTTTATATTTGAAATAAGCCTTGTACTATGACCCCACTTACGATGAAATTGTCTCTTTTGACAATGTTTACCCTTAAAATATGGAATCAGCTAGCCAAGTTCAATAACATATGGCATATTTAAGAAGATGAGATAAATTGTCTGAATTTATAGGCTTATATAAAAAACTAACAGTTAAAAAAACAGTATTACCATGCTCAGTGAAATAAATCAGATATACATGCATCAGTATGCCATGGTTTCTCTCATATGAGAAACCTTAATTTTAAATACAAAGCAAAATACAAGACAGATAGGAGGAAATAGGGAGAGAGATCTTTGTCAAATGGGAAGGGAATGAAGACAGGGACTTGCGCAGGGAGGAAAGAAATAGGATGCAAGAAAATGAAAATGAGTTGTGTACATGCAACAAAGCCACGTGAGGAGTGGAAACAAGGCTGCAACTGTACTATTAAAAAGAAATTTGAATCAGAATGCTAATAATCACCTTAATATATTTCTTTATTTAATTAGAATATTTATAAAAATATTAGAAAATATAGTTATTAAAGTTTCATAAAATTTAAATATGTAAATAACAAATCGTTTTTAATCTAATAATTTTTCTACATATTCTTTTGTGTTTCTGAGTAGAGAATTATAGTATTTCTCACTAATCACTTTTTCTTTATAATCCATACATTTTTATTTTATTGTTTCATTTTTCTTTTTGTATGTTTTTTTGCTCCACTCTACCTGGGTCTTCCACTTCAGTGTTAGGTCAAAGTTGGTTTGGTGAATATCTCTATGCCATTCTTGAATTTTAAAAAAATTATGTTTTTCACTAAATATAACTTTTGATATAGATTATTTCTAGATAGACTTTAACCTGCCAAGAAAATCACTTCTACCTTAAGGTATAATTATTTATATCGTGATTGCTGGTATTTCTGGAAGTCATTTTGCATCTACTTCAATCATTTTAATTTCAAACTCGTTTGTTGACATTTGGTAATATGAGAAAGCTCCAATTTGAACATAATATATTTTATTCACATTTATAGGGTTTGTTTATGTTATGGTTTAGAGATGTCTTCCCAAAGCCTTATGTGCTCATAGTTGGAACTTTAGGGAGGTGATTGGATCATGGATGTGAAATATTCATCACTAGACTAGCCAACTGATGAGTTGGGGGGTGAAGCTTGATGGGAAGGGGTGGTCACTGAGGGGCATGGCCTGGAATGGTATATATTCTTCCCCCTTCCTTGATGCCTGCTACTTCCTGCTTCTCATGCCATGAACTGCTTTTTATCTGCCGTGCCTCTCTGCCATCCCACATTGCTTTGGAGCCAACTGAATATGAGCTGAAACCTCTACAAATTCTGAGTCAAAATAAACTTTTTCTCAAATTTTGGTGTCAGGTTTTGTATCTTAGTGACAAAAGAAGTAACTAAGAAAGCTTGGAAATATAATCCATAGGTTAAAAATAATGTATATGCTTTATATCAGGTAGGATACATATCTATACTATTTCAGTATTTTCAACATAAAAAGATTAAACTAGAAATAATGCATTCTGTAATACTTCTAATGTGAAGTTATCTTGCCTTATCAAAAAGTGGTATTATGAAGTTTTATTTAAATATATTCCTTAGACATGTTTTGTTTGATCAGTGTTTGAATATTGTGGAAAAAGTTCACTAACCTGAAAATTGCATATTAAAATCCATAGTTTGAGCTTTCTTTGAAAAATCTACTGATTTGCTAATGCAGGAGCCCTCTTCCCTACTATGAAATGCAGCAAGTGATGCATCATTTAATCAAGAAAATCACAGCTTTTAAATCAGTGTCTGTGGTTTGTATGCATCCTGCTTACACAATTTTCATAG
>RJWM01038480.1:0-16661 GCA_004363535.1 Dasyprocta punctata | reverse complement strand
ATAGTTTCAAGTCGGGGATTGTGATGCCTCCTGCCTTCCCTTTGTTGCCCAGAATTGCCTTTGCTATTCTAGGTCTTTTCTGGTTCCAGATGAATTTCAGGAATGCTTTCTCTAGCTCTGTGAGGTAGGCAAGTGGTATTTTGATTGGGATTGCATTAAATCTGTATAATAATTTTGGGAGAATGGCCATTTTCACAATATTTGTTCTTCCTATCCATTAACATGGAATATCTTTCCATTTTCTGAAATCTTCTTCAATTTCCTTCTTTAGAGTAATGTAATTTTCACTGCACAGATCTTTTACTTCCTTTGTTAGATTGATTCCTAAGTATTTCATTTTTTTAGATATTATAGTGAAGGGTGTGGTTTCTCTTATTTCTCTCTCAGTGACTTTGCCATTTGTGTACAGGAATGCTATTAATTTTTGAGTCTTCACCTTGTATCACGCTACATTACTGAATTTGGTTATTACTTCTAGAAGTCTTCTAATGGATTTTTGGGGGTCTTCTATGTAGAGTATCATATCACCTGCAAATAATGATAATTTCACTTCTTCCTTTCCTATCATTATTCCCTTTATTTCTTTCTCTTGTCTAATTGCTCTGGCTAATATTTCCAGAACTATATTGAATAGGAGCGGTGATAATGGACATCCTTGTCTTGTTCCTGATTTTAGGTTGAAAGTTTTCAGTTTTTCTCCATTTAGTAAGATGTTAGCTGTTGGTTTATGATATATGGCTTTTATCAGGTTGCGGTAGAGACCATCTATTCCAATTTTCTGTAGGGTTTTTATCATGAATCAGTGTTGGATTTTGTTAAAAGCTTTTTCTGCATCTATTGAAATGATCATGTGGTTCTTGTCCTTGGCCCTGTTAATATGGTGTATTACATTTATTGATTTGTGTATGTTAAACCATCCCTGCATTCTTGGGATGAATCCCACTTGATCGTGGTGTATAATCTTTCTGATAACTTGCTGTATTCTATTTGCCAGTATTTTATTGAGGGTTCTTGCATCTATGTTCATTAGGGAGATTGGCCTGCAGTTTGCTTTTTTTGGTTTGGTCTTTCTCTGGTTTTGGTATTAGGGTAATACTTGTTTCTAGGAATGAGTTATGGAGACTTGCTTCCCTTTCAATTTCATTGAAGAGTTTGAGGTGTGTTGGCATTAAGTCTTCCCTAAATTTCTTGTAGAATTCAGCAGTGAATCCATCAGGGCCCGGACTTTCCTTTGTTGGTAGGGTCCTAATTACATTTTCAATTTCATTAGCTGAAATTGGATTATTCAGCAGCTTTACTTCTTCTTGACTCAGCTTTGATAATTCATAGATTTCTAGGAATCTGTGCATTTCTTCTGTGTTATCAAATCCATGTGAGTAAAGTTTTTCGAAGTAGGTGTTGATGATCTTCTGTATTTCCTCCGGGTCGGTAGTGATTTCACCCTTTTCATTTCTTATTGCATGAATCTGAGTTTTTTCTTTCCTCTTCTTGATAAGGTTAGCTAGGGGTTTATCAATTTTATTTACTCTTTCAAAGAACCAACTCTTTGATTCATTAATTCTTTGTATTGCTTTCTTAGTTTCAATTGCTTTAATTTCTGCTCTAATCTTAATAATTTCCTCCCTTCTTTGGGCTTTGGACTTGACTTGCTCTTCTTTTCCTAGAAGCTTGAGGTGCAGCATTAAGATGTTTATGTGTGTTCTTTCCATTTTTCTGATGTGGGAGTTTAGTGCTATAAATTTCCCTCTGAGGACTGCTTTCATTGTGTCCCACAGATTCTGGTAATTTGTATTTGTATTCTCATTCAATTTTAGATATTGTTTAATTTCTTCTTTAATCTCTTCTGTGACCCATTGGTTATTTAGGAGAGTATTATTTAATTTCCATGTGTTTATACGGTTATTGTATGGTTTTTTATCATTCATTTCCAATTTTACTGCGCTATGGTCAGATAATATGCATGGAATTATTTCAGTTCCTTTGCATTTACTTAAGCATGTTTTGTGTACCAGTATATGATCTATTTTAGAGAGTGACCCATATGCAGCTGAGAAGAATGTGTATTTTGATGATGGGTGGAATACTCAGTACACATCTACTAGGTCCATTTGTTCACAAGTTGGATTCAGTTCTGTTATTTCTTTGCTGATTTTTTTGTTTGGTTGATCTGTCTCTCTGTGGCAGTGGGTTGTGAAGGTCCCTGTTATAACTGTACTACTGTTTAATTGGTTTTTCATATCTATTAGGAATTGTCTTACATAGTTGGGTGCTCCCATATTCGGTGCATATATATTTATGATTGTAATCTCTTCCTCTTTAAGTTTTCCCCTAACAAGTATGTAGTGACCTGCTTTACCTCTTTTGATCATTCTTGGTTTGAAGCCTGCAAACATAATAGCTAGCCCTGCTTTTTTCTGGGTTCCTGCTGCATGAAGTATTGCTTTCCAGTCTTTGATTTTTAGTCTGTGAATTTCCCTTTGAGTGAAATGTGTTTCTTGTACACAGCATATTGTTGGATTTTGTTTCTTAACCCACTCTGCTAGTCTGTTTCTTTTTATTGGTGAGTTGAGACCATTGACATTGATTGATATAGCTGATATGTACTGGCTCATCCCTGTCATGATATCTTTCTGTTTTTGGTTTTCCACATTTTCTGTTTAATTATTTGCCCTACTTAGTGGTTTCCTTTTGCTGTTATTCTTAAGGCTGTGGCTATATTTGTCTCTTTCTAGAGTGTCTTTCCGTACTCTTTGTAGTGTTGGCTTGGTGGCCATTAATTTCTTCAGTTCTTCTTTGTCATGAAAGTATCTTATTTCTCCCTCAATTTTTAAGGATAGTTTTGCAGGGTACATCAATCTGGGTTGAAAGTTGTTTTCTTTCAGGATTTGAAATACTTCACTCCAAGCTCTTCTTAACTTAAAGGTTTGTGTTGAGAAGTCTGCCGTGATTCTGATAGGCTTTCCTTCATAGGTGATCTGTTTCTTTTCTCTCACAGGTTTTAGTATTTTGTTCTTGTGCTGTATTTCTGATACCCTTATTATTATATCTCTGGGTGAGGATTTATTTTGGTTGTGGTTAATTGGGGTTCTGTATGCCTCAGTTACCTGTATTTCAGATTCTCTTCCCATGTTTGGAAAGTTTTCTGCTATTATTTCTGTGAATAGTCTTCACAGGTCATTAGTATTGACCCCTGATTTTTCATTTATGCCTATTAATCTTATGTTATTTCTCTTGGCATCATCTTGCAGCTGTTGAATTGTTGTTTCTTGGTTCCTTACTATTTTTAAGAGTTCTTTTCTTTCATGGCCATGATCTCCCATGCTGTCTTCAAGATCTGAGATTCTATCTTCAGCTTCGTTCAAGTGGTTTTTCAAACTTTCCATGGAGTTTTTCATTTCCTGCATTTCCCTTTGCATCTGTTTCATGCATTCTGTTTGTGTCTTATATTGTTCATTCAAGTTTTCGATCATTTTCTTAAGTTCTTCTGTTTTTTTATCTTGTTCTTCTTTAGATACACACATTTCTTTAATAATGATTCTCATTTCATTTTTTAGCTGAGAGAATATTTCTGATTTGAATTTCTCTATAGCTTCATCAAGCTGTTTCTTTACTGCATTTTCTATCATTTCAGAAAGTTCAGCTGGTGACTCCCACTGTCTTCCATTTCAGTGTCTCTTGGGTTTGTTCTTTGTGGGCTGGGGGACTGAGACTGCCTCTTGGTCTTTCATTTTGTCATTTTCTTCTAGAGCCTATGTCACCCATTATTATTGCATTGAGACCTATGTTTCCCTTTATGTTGAGTAGTTTTTGTGCTATGAAATTGGAGACAATAATGTTTGATGCAAATATATTTACATTTGCTATATCTTCTTTGTGGATCGGTACATTTGTTATATCTTCTTGGTGGATTGTAAATATGCAAACATTTAAATTTGCCATATCTTCTTGATGGATCCATAGTGTCTTTGTCTCATTTGTCTCTTTGTCAATTTGCCTCACTCAAATTGGTCTTGAAATCTGATTTAGATTATAAACATAGCTAATCTTTTTGCTTTGCAATAGTATTTCCATGAAATTTTCCATCTTTTCACTTTCAGGTCTGTGTATGTCTTTGCAAGTTAAATCTGTTTCATTCAAGTAGCAAGTGTTGGAGGTTGTTTTGCTAATCCAGCCTGCCAGTCTGTGACTTGTAATTGAAGCATTGAGACCATTTGCATTCAGAATTAATTTCTGTCATTTTGTTGAGTTTCAAATTGTTTCTTTCCCAGTTCTCAGTAGTTTATCTACCCTGTCTCTTTTGTGTATAGGATTCCATTAAATATTTTCTGCAATTCTGGTTTAGTTGTCATAGATTTCTTTACTTCATCCTTATCTTTAGAGGCCTTTATTTCTCCATTGATTTTGAAAGATAACTTTGCTGGATATAATAATCAATGTTAGCGCTTTCTTTCAGTGATTGAAATGCATCATTCCATGCCCTCCTAGTCTTTAGAGTTTCTCCAGAGAAGTCTTTAGTTATTATGATGGAATCATTCTATAAGTGACTTGGTATTTGTGTCTTAAAGTTTTCTATATTCCTTCCTTGTTATTTTCGCTATGATATGGGAAATTCTTTGAGTTTTTAAATGATTCCCATACCTGGGTGTTCCTATCTTTCCCAAGACTTGGAAATTTTTCTGTTATTATTTAATTAAATAGGTTTTCTATGCCTTTTGCCTGAATCCTAGCATCCTCTTCTATACCAAAAATTCATAACTTTGGTCTTTTAGCCATGCCCCAGAGTTCTTGAATTTGTTTTCATAATTAAATATTATGGTTTACTATTGTCCAAGTGTGATAACTCCTTGACTTCACTTTCAAGTCATGAAATTCTATCTTCCACTTATTGGTGAGTGTTTTCACTGAGCTTTTGAATTGATTTACTACATTTTCAATTTCAAGATTTTTGTTTAATTCTTCTTCAGAAAATACATCTCTGTTAAATTTCTCCTTTATATCCTGTGTCATTTTCCTTAATTCATTCAGCTGTTTATTTGCATCCTCTTTGGAGTCATTGATCATTTTAAAAGTCAGTCTTTTAAAGATTTTTGTCTGGCATTTCATGCATTTTGATAACTCTGCATTCAGTTACTGACAAATTATGGACTGAAGGATCCATGTTGCCTTGCTTTATCACACTGATTCCATTTCTGTGTGGAGATTTATGCATCTGTTGGGATGAATGTCTCTTCCATTTCTATTAGAGGGTCTTCTGGATGTCAGCTTTCTTTTGAGGATTTCATCTTAGTACAAATCAGAGTGGAGAAAACAAACCTGTGCTTGTGGAGTTGGGATCCCCTTCAAGCTGGGAACTGGAATGTGCATGGCAGACTGCTCCATTCTTTTCTCTATTACCTTTCTGTTTCTCCATAATTTTTAACTTTCCTGTCACATCTTTCTTGAATATCTGACCTATTTTTTCTCTCTCTTTGCTGAGTAGCTGCTTTCCAACTGTCCCACTCCAGGTCGTATCTTGACTTCCACTACACCCTTCATTTGCTTTTCTTTTCTTCCTCGGATAAATTATTCTCTGAGCTGCACACAGAGTTGTGTCTATCGTCTTTGTCTATCTCCACTATATTCTAGAGGGGATATGAAGTTCTTATCCCTTATGTTTCTAGACGACTTTTTGTTTTTCACTGCCAAAACTTTAGCACATACGAGAGTTCTTATCACTTGATAGAACTCAATATTTGCTGAACAAATAAATGAATGGATTTACAAGAACTGTTTCAGAGGAAATTCTCACCATATTACATGATTGTGGCCACTATCATCAATGACAGAAAGCAATGGAAGCATAGGGAAACTAAGTGATTTTGTGCACAATTATACACAAATACATAAAAGTGACACTTGGACAGCAGAATGAATAACCTAGGGTAACTCTGTGACTTTACATAGAAGTAGAAACAGGGGAGGGTGAGAATTGGGAAGTTGGAAAAGGCATGCTTGTATAGTTAATTAACTCCTAAACCAGAGCTGATACTCTTGTGCTGTGGTTTTCTGATCAGTTATTTTTCTTACCTGCACATTCTATTTCTTTTTTCAGCAGGCAAGTATAGATCAAAAAAGTCCTTTATGTGTGTCTTATTTTCAACTTTCTTCTTTGACTTCCTTATTGTTGGGAGAAAAAATCTATGCAAATATCACAAAATAGTTAGAACAAACTTTGAATATTTCCTCAAGTCAGAGTTTATTTGCAAAGTGTTACCCTAGAGAAAATAAATTCCAAGGGGAAGTTGGTCCCTTGATTGTAGTGTGTGGCTTCACTTATTTTAAATAGTTCAAACATCTCAGTATTGAGTAATAACCCTTGAACAATGAATGAGTGGGCAGATTTTCTCAACAAAACTACATCTGAAAATGTTCTTTTTATGGATCTTAGTTGTTCCTTTGATATCATAAATACAAATATTAAGCTTAATACAGATTATGTGCATTTATTTTTTATTTTATGATATATGTTACATTGTATGATTCATTTTCTCATAGCTCCCAAAGCCACTGATGATTTTTTCCCTCGAGGACAATGTGAGATTCTTGAATTGCAGTGGCAACCACCACTTAGTACCATTAAAAGCTTAATATTGTTGAAGGAGCACTGATTTCTGGATAGTAACCTTGCAAATAACTGGTGTGTAGCTCTGGAAGCAAGTTAAACTCTCTCAGCCTCTATTGCCGGATTTATGGTCAGGAGTTAGAGTAAAACCTATCCAGATTCTTTTCAGCACCACACAGAGTGGCTTAGGTAAGTGTAATCTGGACTCTGTTCACTGGGATTCTGTGTAAAGGAGTCAGTTGGGGGGAATATTAAGCCAGGAAACCTCACTTGCTCAAGGGCCAGGATTTGCAGGGAGGAATGCAGTGCTCCTTCCTGGCTGACTTTATGCAAAGCAGAACAAGTTTGTGAGTAAAGATCTATTGCAACTGAGTGGCTAACTTCATGCTGAACTGGAGACCATTTGAGTATATTTGAAATTCATGTGGTACAATTAGTTGTTCCACACCACCCTTCCAACCTAAAGGCAAGTGATATGAGTAAAGTAAGGAGCAAAGTTTCTAAGCATCCATAGGTTGTTCCGCAAGGTTACTTTCACTTAGAGCCACACAGAATCATCTGAGCAATGAGATGGTTGGATTTGATGACTTTTGGGGGTAGACAGAGGAATGAATTAAATTGATAGAGTTTTGGGGGCAGTGTCTCACTCTGTTGACTAGGCTGGCCTCAAACTTGTAATCTTCCTGCCTCAACTGCCTGAGTTCTGGGACTATAAGTATATGCAACACCATACCTGGATCAAATTGATACTTTTATTGCAGCAAATGCACATATCATAAAATTTACAGTTTGGGGATTCAGTGAGGTATTGTTTAGTAATCACTAAGTGAGAGCCCATGCTTGGGGTAGATTCTATTATTTAACTCTGAGGTGACTTGCATCAATCCACCCAATAGTTTCACACTTTTTCCCTCACAGTTGTCTGCATCATGCCACGTACTCTGCTCCAAAGGCCAACTGGTTACTTGCTGTAGGCTCCACATGGTCAAATACTAATTGGTAATTTTAAGCACTGCTCACTTTTTCTTTTACATGGTTTTATCAAAGCAGCATTGTCGGGGGAAAGGATGAGTTTTCATCTACCTCTGAGTGCAGAGAACAGGGATGAAAGAGAAAGATAGCAGAGAGGAATAAGTACATAAAATACATTGATGACAGAAAAGGAAAAGCTGGTTTTCAAAAAGAAGGCTAGTAGGTGGATGGAGCCTGGAAACAGTGGTTCCACATGGTTGTTCCCTGCTCTTCATGTGATATTTCCCACATTTTTAGTGCATTGCTTTAATTTCCACAAAGAGTCAAAAATAGATCAAATGGAAAAGTTGCAGTAAATCCTTTAACTTGCATAATTAATGTGTTAATAAAAACAGTTTTGATTGGAAGCTCAGGTAAGAGGTTTGTGTTTGTGTGGGCAAACGAACTACACTTAAGTTTTCAAGGTGCCAAGGTATTCTTAATGCCTTTGGGGCCCTGGTGCCCACGTAATTTATAGTTCAAAGAACATATACTATGAGAAACTTGCCACTATTGCTTGTCTTGGTCATAGGTTTCAATGTAATGATTTCCTGAATCAACCTCTTTTGAAATTTTTACCTCTTAGGTAGGTAGTTCATTTTTATTTTAATGAATGGATGATAACTTTTCTTCTACAGCTGGCAATTCCTCAACCTTTTTCCACATGGAAGATATTCTCCCCAAAACTTAACAGTTTCTCACACCTGTTTGGATGGGTAGATAACTATATACATCTCTATGAATTTAAGTTTTGTACAGTTTTTTAACAGTTATAAATCAGTTATGTAACATATTACTTCAATGTTTTCAAGAAGTTCAATACATTTCTTTCTTATATGGCTGTTGAACTAACTCAAAAATTAATTGTGAGTGGGTTGAAAAGATTATCTTTTTTACTGATAAAGCTCATAATGGAAGTGTTAACTTCTCTCTTTTAAACGAGCTTCCCCCCCACTCTCCCCAAAAATCGACAAACACACATACCCTATCATGGCAGTGCTGTGCCTACACACAGAATACTCTGCTTCTACTGCACAGAAATGGATGTTGCACGCAAAGGACGTAATCTTGACAGACAGGAGAAACTCTTCGACCTCAAATTCTCTTTTTTGCCAAACCTAGCTTGAATGGTTCTCTGTTACTTGCAAGGAAAACCCCACCCAGGAATGGAGAGGAAATGCTCTGCCCAACCCTCTACGCTGTGTCATGCTGGGAAGTGTTTAAAAACTGGCTGCCTTGAAGAAGTAGCTCTGACCCATAGTGTTTGCGAATGCCCAATGTGGGAATTCTCCCAAATGAGCTGATTTCAACCTACCAATGTGACATCACTGAACATGAGTTGGGACAAAAGCCTCCAAGGCCAGGTGTGCTGGGTCCAAGATGTCACCACCTCAACAATAGCACCTGGGCCACCATCTCCTTGGGATTCACTCCTGGAAGAAGAGGCATGTACATGTGAGCTGTAACTGCAAAGGTGTGGCTCAGGTGTTTGCAGTGATCTTCATTCTAGGTCAGAAAATGAGATGGACTCTAATGCTAAGCCCTACTAACTCTCTCATGCTCACTAATGCTTCAAGCACCACTCCTTTATTTGCATGTAATTTAGCAGGTTTTTGGTAGTCTCCCTTGTTGAACTTATAATTATTAGTGTATGTTAGTTGTACAGATTAATGAGGGATATCACTGTGAAATTTCCCTACAAGCATATATCAGGATCTAGTTCTATCTGCTCTCACTACAGAACTATCTTACCCTTCCCTAACTCTCCTCTCCAATCCCTTTTCCTTTCTCTCTAATTCCTCTCCTAGGTTCAGGTGTTAAAAATCCTAGATTTTGCATAGGAAAGAACACGTGTGAATTTATCTTTGTGTGTGGCTTAACATAATGACCTGCAGTTCCATCTATTTTCCTACAAATGACATAATTTTATTCTAAAATAAATATTTCTTATATTTTGGAGGACATTTACTTTGTTAATGGTGTTTAATGTCTTTCATATGTGTATTGATATCTTACTTTTTGTCAACTGATAAAGAAAAATTTCACTGAATTTTTGTTGAGCATAGATATATTTTCAGATCAATTTGGGGGTTTGAATTTAAGAAGAAATTATAACAGAATTCATTATCTAACATGATTTTGTAAAGTTTTTGGTGGTGATATATGTTTTCATATGTAAAAGTCTCTCAAGGAGTACTTTTTCAGGGGAGTAACTTAGAGAGAAATCATCACTTCCATTATTATATTCATTCCAGAGACAGAAGTCTCTGCTATGATTTTGCTGGGTCCACACAACTCACATCTTAGAAACTTAACCCTAAAAGTCACATTTTAATGGTGTTTGGAGATGACACCTTTGGGATGTGGTTGGGTTATGAGGAGGGCTTTGACTTCATGAATGCCTTCCTCTCTTGGCGTGTTTGTGGAAGAATGGATGAGTGAGGGCATTACATTCTGTTGAAGGGGGTTCTGTCTGGCACGATTGCTCTGTCCCACCTTGTAACCCCCGCACCATGTGAGAATCCTGTGAGGAGACAGACTCTTATGCTGAGCACATGCCTAGACTTCTTGGACTCCAGGGCAGTGGGCTGATTAACTTCAACTCCATTGTTACCAGTCTGACATTCAGTGAAGCCACAGAAAATGGACTAAGACATAGTGCATAGAAGGTACAGGAAACAAGGACTACAGGAATAGAAGTGGGGAAGGGGGTTCCTAAACAGGAAGAGCTATCAAAATTCAGTGCAAATAATAGAAATATGGGCTATTATCTTGAGTGTATCTCAGGTTAAGAGTGACCTGTGATAAATGAGACAGACACCAGCACTGAAAGTTAGAAAGAGTATGAATCCCAGAGTTTATAGCAGTCTGTGATTATGGAAAATTTACCATGTCTCTGGTCATTTATTTTCCATTAACATAATTAAAAACCTTAAACTAATTTATGGTGTTAGAGTGGTCATATTCAGTGCTGAGTGAGTATATATTGCCTACATGCATGATTGAGTGATAATTGGATTACATTCTCCACAGCGCTATTAATGAAGTTTGTGCTACAACCTTTGTTTTACTGCAGCATCTCAACATCTGGCATCAAGCACCCATAAACCAAGTCCATGGCTAGCACATCTAATGTGACCGAGTTCATCATCACTGGGCTTTTCCAGGACACAGAGGTGCAGAGAGCGTGCTTCGTGCTCTTCCTTCCTGTGTACCTGGCCACCCTGGTGGGCAATGGCCTCATCGTCCTGACCGTCAATGTCAGTGACAGCTTGCGCTCCCCCATGTACTTCTTTCTGGGCTACCTGTCCCTGGTGGAAATCTGTTACTCCTCCACTGTGGTCCCCAAATTCATCATGGATCTACTCGCCGAGATTAAAACCATCTCCTTTAAGGGCTGTTTGGCTCAAATATTCTTCTTCCATTTCTTTGGGGTTGCTGAGAGCCTTCTGCTAGTGGTGATGGCCTATGACCGCTATGTGGCCATCTGCAAACCTCTTCACTATATGAACATGATGAGTCGCCAGCTGTGTCACATGTTGGTGTCTGGTTCCTGGCTGGGGGGCTTTTTTCACTCCTTAATACAGATTTTGGTCACCATCCCTTTGCCCTTCTGTGGTCCGAATGTGATTGACCATTACTTCTGTGACCTCCAGCCATTATTCAAGCTGGCCTGCACCGACACCTTTGTGGAAGGTGTCACTGTATTGGCCAACAGTGGATTAATGTCTGTTCTCGCCCTTCTTATCTTGGTGTGCTCCTATGTCATCATCCTGGTCAGCTTGAGGAACCATTCAGCAGAAGGGAGGCGTAAAGCCCTCTCCACCTGTGCCTCTCACGTCACCGTGGTCATCTTGTTTTTCGGACCTGCCACCTTCCTCTATATGCGCCCCTCCTCCACTTTCACTGGGGACAAGCTGGTGGCCGTGTTCTATACAGTCCTCACTCCCATGCTGAACCCCATCATCTACACACTCAGAAATATGGAAGTGAAAATCGCCATGAGGAAGTTGTGGAGCAAAAACAAGACACAAATGGTTTGAAAGAATCATGAAAGGATGAAAGGGTGTTTGAAAGAGGAGTCTGTTGCTGAATGGGTCTTGTGTTTTATGAGGTGTTCAAGACCAGGAGCAGCCAATGTAAGGAAACAATTTCCCCACTGCTGTGATTCTTCTTAATAACCCAAACTCCTGCTGTCCCAGAATACCATTCTAAAGACAGTTTGTATATTCTTACTTGGTCTTGTAGACTCTCACTGACTCTATGTTATCCAACAGCACCATGATCTTGGGTAAACCAAGTGCAAATACAAAGCACATTTTAAAAGTTACAGGTTTATTTTCATTCACACATAGCAATTACAAATAATTATGGGATATAATATGGTATTTCAACTCAAATATAGAATGCTTAAGGATCAGATTAGGCAATAGACATATCCTTAATCATGGACATTCGGCATGTCTTTGTGTGTGAAAAATTCAATATCCTCCATACTTGCTATTGGGAAATGTTCAAATAATTGTTGTCACTCATAGTTATCTTGCCATGCTATATGACATCAGGATCTATTTCTCCTATTCAACTACATTGAATAGAAAGGAGAATCTTTTGTTCTTTCATTTTTTTAATTTTATTTCAAAGATAGTGAAATGCAACAAAAGATAACAGAACAATCAAAACAAAGCAGTAGAATGGGCATAGAACTTCAGAGAGAGATACTATGAAAACAATAGCTACTATATTGTATCTTGTTACTTTCAGAATAGTTGACCATTCCATCAAGCATAGCAAACACAAACCAAAAACAAAACACAGTAAAACCAATGAAAACAGAATGTGAAATGAAGAAAAAAAGAAAAAAAAGGAAACGAAAATTAAACAAAATTAAGCAAACCAATGACAATAATAATGGGGCTCAAAGACAAGACAGAGGACAATCCCACCTATTTGCTACACTAGAAAATGTCATCTAACCAAGAGATACTGACACTGTGGGCACCAGGCCTGCAAAGCACTCCAGCAATACAAGCATTTGTAATCCAGTTGCCATGAACCCAGCAGGTCCTCCGGGCAAGCAGGATGCTCGGCGGTGGTGGGGCGGGGGGGGGGGGGCCTTGATTAATAGCCCGCGGGCCGGCAGGCCTATGGGACACAACTCTTTCTCTCCTCCTGGAGTCCACCCGGTCGCGCAGACTCACCAGGGGGGCAGGAGGGCTTGCTTGTGGTTGCGGCCTCTCACCCCAACATGAAGGAGAATATTTTGAAAAATGTTTTATGTGTGGAAATTATTTCTCCCTTTGTTCTCCTGTTTATCCTTCCTCAAGATTAAAACCAGTATTTCATTAAAGCATGAAAACAATAATCAAAATTCTCAGAGGACACTTAGTCAGGGAAGTCATCAGTTTGTTTTACTGCTCTAATATGAAAAGTGCATCTTTGGATTTTAAACTCTGGGAGTTTTCTATTATTTTGTTTGTTTGTTTGTTTGTTTCTTGTAGTCTGGTGCTACAGACCACTTGATCATGATCACTACAATACTCCCTGGAGCGTTATCAGTTTTTCTGACATGTTGACATATAAGATACATTTTGACAATAAATGTAGTCATTATGATGCAAGCAAGTACTAGTAAAAATAAAAATGTAAACTTGAAGTGTGGGAGTGGCACTACTCATGCGTGCTTCCATCCCAGACCTCTGTACCTCATGGTGAGTGATCAAGCCAAGTGTACTCGTTTGACTGCCTGTCTCTATCTCTAGGTGAAGGGAGATGACACAGTCTGTGTTTATAGTGTTCCCCCTCAGAATCTCCATGTCACTCTGCTGTCACGTATCACTGTACATACTTGAAAGAATGTCACAAAATTGGCTTTGAGTTTGTACAGAGTTGTGTTGACTTTTCACTGCATATAGCACAGTTTTTGAGCAACAGTTGAAATAATTCAGGCAACTTCTCAGGTAGAGAAATAGAGCATCTTTGTGGGGATGCAGGCATAGGGATTTTACCCTTTCTTCTGTGGGTGCTTACTGAATTTGGAGGGGAAACATGGTTGTAAGGGAAGGAGAAGGCTCCTTTGTTATCTTTGTGTATTTTTGTCATTGCTAAATACTTAACACCCAGAGTAAAGGAGGAAATAGTTATCTCAGCTCACAGGTTATAGAGGTTTTAGCCTATAGACAGCTAGATCCAAGGCAGAGCTGCATGGTAGAGGGACATGACAGAGGAGAAACAGTTCATGGCAGGGCAAGAAGGAGGCAGCATCAGCAGCCTGCTGCCTTCCCTCTCCCCATTTCTATTCCATTCAGCCTAAAAGTCTATCAATTTTTGCTCCCACACCCAGGATGGGGCTTCCATTACTCACACCCAGAACTACGCTAAACCCATTTAGTTATCACTCACCCTTTATCCCAGTATCACACATCCTAAATCCAGCCACCTTTAAAAAGCCCCACCTATGAGGCTCTGAGGCTTTGGAGTGTCATTTAGATACAAGCCAAACACTCTTGTTGTCCCTATTAGTCATGTACATGGATGGCTATAAGAAAGTCATTCAGAAAATGCTACTTTAACTCCCTTTTCTATGTGGTAAATCCTATACATCTTTGACTTGGGTTAAAATTCCTTCCATTGAGTCAATCAGAGGTACAGCAACAGATGGATGGAACAGCCATTCCATTCTATTTTAAAAGGCTTGGTGTTCAAACTCCTGAATCAGAACAGTCACAGGGCACTTCAACAGCAATGTCCCTGAGTGGAAAGAAGAAAGGGTCATCCAGTCACAGTAGACAGCCAGCATTTAGACAGTAGACAGGGGGGAGTTCTGTCCAGAAGTAGGAGCTAGAAACACCCAGACTCCATTCTGCCAAGGACCAAAAGCCAGTCTTACCCCTACCAATACTGGACTGGAAGCAGTCACCTGTTCTGTGCCCAGCAGCACAAGTAGGCAAGCAGCCTTAGCTTGTGGTGGGACACTGGCTTTACTGTCGCCCTACACATGAGCGGTGTCAGTGTTGTGGTCCAGATCAACCCTGCATCAAGTAGTAATCCTACTGCAGACTTGGTTGGGCTGCTCAGTGCAGATTCTGGCTCTAACTGGGGAACTAACACAGAACTGGGGCACCAGAGGAATTTTTTTCTTTTGGAGGGGGTGGTTGTTTAGGTTTTGACTTTGATTGTTTGATTTGTTTTCTCTGTCCTGTCTCTTTTTTCCAGTGATCTTCCTTGGTTTTCTGATATTTACATGTGAATAAAAATTCTCTCTAGTCTTTCTGGTTGGCCTTGATAATCTCTTGCTTTCTTCTTTGTTCTTTCTCTTCAGCAATGATAGCAGTTCTAAGAGGGAAATTAATTGTGGTGAATTCTCATATCAGGAAACAGAATGAGCTCAAATAAATCACCAAATGTTGAACCTCAAACTTCTGGAAGAAAGATGAACAAGTCAAACCCTAAGCTTTTAGGAGGGAGGAAACTAAAAAGATCAAAGCAGAAATTAATGCTTTGAGACTAAGAAAACAATACAAAGAATCAGTGAATTCAAGAGTTGGTTTTTGAAAAAGTAAATAAAATTGACACACCCTTAGCCACCTTATCAAAAAAAGGAATGAAAACACTCAAATTCGTGCAATTAGGAATAAAAAGCATAAATTGTAGGGATCCAGTGAAGCTGGAAATTGATCACGTGTGTAGGATTTAAGCATGGCCAGCCCTAAAAACACTGAGAGCCCAAAACAAGTCACATAAGCAATCTGTTTCAGCTCCAAGAAGGCAAAGGGCCAGGCCAACCAGGCAAACAAGTTGCTAGGCAGCAGGGTTGACACTGACATCTTACTCTTGAGGATATAAATAAACGTGCTACAGTGGCTGAGCAGTCTCCTTCTTATCCATCAGAAGAGTAAGGGTGCCACCTGACCCCAACTTTTGTCTCTTCTTTTTCATCCTCTCATGGTCCTTCACCCCAGGAACCACAAGAGCCACATAGGTCATGGCAGTAAATCACAATGAATCCTTTGGAAATCCAAGAGACCATCAATATCTACTTTGAGAACCTTTACTCTAATAAGATGGAAACCACAGAAATGGACAGATTCCTAGATACATATACATTACTATAACTGAATCAAGAAGACATAAAAATTCTAAATAGCCCAATATCTCTCAATGAAATTGAAAATGTAATTACAAATTTATCTATAAAGTAAAACACAAACCCTGATGTGTGGATTCACTGCTGAATTCCACAAGAAATTTGGAAAAAATCTAATGTCACTACTGATGAAACTCTTCAATGAACTTGAAAAGGAAGCAATATTCTCAATGTCATTCCTGGAAGCAAGCATTACCCTGATACAAAAAAACAGAAAAGGACCCAACCACAAGAGTGAAAGAGAGGTCAGTCTCTCTAATGAACATTGATACATAAATCCTCAATGAGATACTGGCAAACAGAACACAGCATATCACAAAGAAGATTTTACACCATGTCCAAGTAGGATTCATCCCACGAATGCAGGGATGGCTCAATATATGCAAATCAAATAAATGTACTATACTATATTAACAGAACCAAGGACAAAAATACATGATTTTTTTTTTGGCGGTACCAGGGCTCAAACTCACAGCCTTGTGCTGCCCAGCAGGCGCATAAGCCACTGAGCCAAACACCCAGCCCTATTTTTTTTTTTGAGACAGGGTCACACTATGTAATTCAGGCCAGCCTTGCTCACATTGTAACCCAAGCCGGTCTGGAACTCACAATTCTCCTTCTACCTCAGCCTCCCAAGTGCTGAGATTAAAGGCATGGACCACCACACCTGGCATGATCATCTTAATAGATGCAGAAAAACATTTGACAAAGTCCAACACCTATTCATGATTGAAAAAAAACCTACAGAAAATGGGAAGAGATGGTCTTTATCTCAATCAGATAAAAGTCTCCTGTGACAAACCAACAGCCAGCATCATAGTAAAGGGTCAAAAATTAAAACCTTTCTCTACAATCAGGAACAAGACAAAGATGTCCATTATCACCACTCCTATGCAATATAGT
>RJWM01038479.1:0-16718 GCA_004363535.1 Dasyprocta punctata | reverse complement strand
TGGTATCTATGAGAGAGGTAAGTTCTAGGACACATAGTAACCACCACCCTGTCCTTCCCTAGGATATCACAGTTTGTTGTGGCTACTCAAGTTGCTTATATAAATGGATAGTATTTGAATATAACATATACACATCCTCCCATATACTTTAAATCATCTCTGATTACTTATAATATGCAATACAATGTAAATGATGTGTTAGTACTTGTTGCACTGCATTGTTTTCTAATTTGTATTATTTTTCATTGTTTTATTGTTGTGCTGTTTTTTTCCCAAATATTTTCAATCATGGTTAGTTGAATCTGAATCTATAGAATCCTTAGATACGTAAGGCCAATTACATAGTGAACATAATGCCTACAGAAATGAAAAACCAACCACGAAAATGGAATTTTCTACTGTATTAGTATAATTTTGTAAGTAATATGGAGAGGTCATTATTATTAAAAAAATTTAAATTTTAAACAGAAAAAATGAAAAGCTAAATTTCTAAATTTAGCTGTAGATTCCTGCAGGCCTACATCTGTGACTAGAAAGAATAAGCGATTTTAGGAGTTAGGATTCTCATAGAAAATGCGTAACATGGTTATACTTGGCCTTGAAAGAATGCTTACTAACAGGAATATCTGCATACTTATAAAAAGAGACAAGTACATATTCCGAGGCCAGGAAAAAAGGGACCTCTTCACTGTGCAGAGCCAGTGGAGCGAAGAGTGGGGCCAATTACCAGCCCTGGAGAGGCTTCCTGTGAGGAAGGGGGCCAGCTAAAAGGAGCAACCAAGGTTTGGACCACATGGACCCGATACACCCCTCCCATCGTCAGATTTGTCAGGACCTCCAAAAGGAGCCCGGTGGAGACTGGAGGGAGGAGACCCCAGTGATGCAGGCATGGCCAGTTGTCCAGGAAAGAATGGAGTGGAGAAATGGAGACACAAATAGGATCAGGAAATGTCATCATTGAGTAAATGAATGCTTACTAGTTTTTTTTCCCATTGGGTAGTAGTTTTGTTTCTTCCTTTCAGTTAATAATGCTACTTACTACTTTCCTAAAAATTTGCTGTAATTACTTAAATGAAAGAGATAAACAATATTTAGTGAGTATCTACTGTGTACAAAGTACTTGACAGGCCTGCTCCTATCAATAGTGGATAACTTTCTAAGAAAATTAGTCATGAATGGAGTTGAACCTTGCTTTCTATAATAAATTCCTAAAACAACCAAATAAGTATTGACAAAAAATGTTGACATTTAGTACTTGGAGGTGCTGTAAATGAACCGAAAGTCCCTTACTTCAAGTGAATTTGGGGAGTCTAAAGCAATTCTAAGGCACACTTTTGTCCAGTAGAAGTGTCTGTGATAATGGGAAAGTTCTATATCTGTACTTCCCAGTATATTAATCATTGACCTCTTGGGACTATCAAGCATTTACAGTTTGGCAAGTTCAACTGAGGACTGAATTTTTTTTTTTTTTTTTTTTTTTTTTTTTTTTTTTTTTTTTTTTTTTTTGCGGCACCAGGGATTGAACTCACAACCTCGCACCTACCAGGGCAGGCGCTTAAGGCACTGAGCCAAACTCCCAGCCCTGGTTTTTTTTGAGGCAGGGTCGCACTATGTAGCTCAGGCCGGCCTTGTGCTCGCGTTGTAGCCCAAGCCGGCCTCGAACCCACAACGCTCCGCCTACCTCAGCCTCCCGAGTGCTGGGATTAAAGGCATGCGCCACCACGCCCGGCTTCGGCCCTGGTTTTTTGAGGCAGGGTCGCACTATGTAGCTCAGGCCGGCCTTGCGCCGCGTTGTAGCCCAAGCCGGCCTCGAACTCACAACGCTCCGCCTACCTCAGCCTCCCGAGTGCTGGGATTAAAGGCGTGCGCCACCACGCCCAGCTTGAGGACTGAATTTTTAATGTTTAATGACATGTGACTAGAGGCTCTTGCATTGGACAGTGCACTACTGTAAACTTAATCAAATATACACTCCTGGATTTAATTTTCTATTAATCTATTTTGGCATAAGAAGTTGCATCTGGTGTTTTCAGATTTTTAGATTGCTAGTCCCATACAGTCAAACCCTGCAAATATACATCATCAGTATGTAAAGGGGAGAGAAGTGAAAAACCACTAAGGTGAGAAGATTCTAAGCCTTTTGCTGATTAAAATAAAGCAAAAACTATGAGAGCCATTTTATATTGTATAGTGTATACTTTACCTAGGTAAGTTATATATTTATTTAGACTGAATTATAGTTGAATATAGTCTACTATCTCCAGGTTTGTCATCATTAGTAAGGCTGCTTCTATTATAAAACAACATATTTAAATTTATTTAAATATAATGTAAATTTATAAAGATACCTTTCTATGATGTAACTGCTCTGAATATTTGACCTCTAGCTGCTTCCATGTATTAGCAATTGGTTGCAAAGAAGATCTTCAAAGAATGAAGATAAATTTATTATGTACACAGCTAGAAGAAAATACTGTAGATTAGCTATTAAAGGTTTATTCACTTAATCTTCAAGCTTTTGATATTTAGTGGCTTCATTTCTCTTGTTTTTCTTTGACTATAAACCTGAGTTAGATCTAAAATATAGTAACATTTCTTTAAATCTGAACTGAGAGTTTCTTGTCTCTTATTTTATTTTATTTTATTTATTTATTTATTTTTTGGTAGGTACTGGGAACTGAACTCAGGACTTCATGCTTGCCAGACAGGCACTGTAATGCTGAGCTGTATCCCCAGCCCCTTGTTGTCTCTTTTAATGATACTTTTTTGTCTTCTTTTTAATATGTCTTCAGAAACCTGTTTTAAATTCAAAGTAGGAAAATACTTGGAGTTCACTTGAAGTTCATAAGTATTGAATAAGGCGAAACATTATCACATCATAAATAGGACATATTACTTTCAGTGCAGCTGAAAACACTTTGCAAGACATCAAGTTCATGGACATTTGCTTCCTGGTTATCTTTTTCTACTCAAGCCTACCCTTCACCAACCTTTCCACATTATGTTTTATTTGATTTGTCTTTAATAGGGCATAAGAATTACAGCTGAACTGGGCATAGAGGGACGCATCTAGAATTCCAGCACTTTGGGAGGCTAAGGATCACAAGTTCAAACCCAGTCTGGGCAACTTAGTGAGAAACTGTCAAAAAAAAAAAAAAAAATAGAAGGATGGAAGGAAAAATGAAGGAAAGGAAAAGAAAGGGAAGGGAAGGGTGGGAAAGGGAAGGGAAATGAAAGGAAAGACATGAGGATATAGCTCAGTGTGAAGACACAAGATAAAGGTTCAAGCCCCATTCCTTTAAAAAAAAAAAAAGAAAGAAAGAAAAGAAAAGAAAACAAAGAAAAAAGTAAAAAATTATATCTGAGATGTTTTCCTTTGGAAAGAATCAAATTCTAGGTTTAATTATAACAGGTTTTAAAAATGTTTTTTCCTGCAACACTCAAAAACTTTTTATTTTCTTTATTGTGATAAAATGACAAAATTTACCATTTAAACTATTTTTAAAATCAGTTTTTTTCTATTTATTTTGTATTTGTTTGTTTGTAGTACATGATTATATTCATCAGTGGCATTAAGTACATTTACACTGCTGTGCAACTATCACCCCTCGATAATATTTTGTAATCTTTAATACTGGGAGGTGATGTCTCCAATTTCATGGAGACTTTTTTCCCTTCCAAAAAGAACAACAAAATTCCCTGAGTTCTCTTCATAGCAGTCAAGAAACATCTGCTAAACTCCTATCAAATGACATTTTAAAACAGTATTAAATTAGCAAAACTATCGTAAGCGCATACATCAGTTCACACAAAAAGAACTTATTGGAAATAACTTTTTAAGTGAAAATGTCACTTTAGGAAGATGGTTCTAATTTACTTCTTTCCATTTCTCCTTTGAAGGAATGTTGTCAGAAATCCAACAAACATGATAGCCCAATAATAGGGTATGATGAAGCAAGATTATGGTGGTTATATATGGGATATGGCACACTTTGTGACTTACCTTCCTTTAATGCATCCTTCAAGTTGGTATAATAATATGGACTTAAGAATTTTTTCATCATAGAATTGAGTTTTGAGAAGACAATAACACAACAATGAAATTTAAAACTTACTTTTACGTGTGGTAAAACATATAATTAACTGATAGTGTTTTATGAAAATATAAAACCACCTTTTTTGCATAATGAGTTCATTTTAGCTGTTCCCATGGTTACTAGGCAAACACTAATACAACCAAATGGGTATCAAATTTTTTTCTCACATAAATTGTGTTGATAATTTTTCCTAGGACCTTTAAAACTTAGTTTATCTGAGTAGAGGGAGAAAAAGTTCAAACTTTATTTGAATATAGAAAGAGAGTTGAGGGGGTGGAAATTTGCCTTGCTCAGAAAAAGAGTTTTCAGAGCAGACTGTTCTGGTATTTTATACCAATTATATGCAGCTATTGCTTTGAATAATTTTGCTGCCCTGCTGAGATTTCCCTTTTACAAATCCTGGAGCAATTATAAGATGGAAGTCTGGAATGTATAAACAATGTCTTTTGAACAGTAAATGAACCTCCTTCTTAAAAAACTCAGGGGTAGGAATGTACAACCTTTTATCCTATGGTTTTTTGCTTTTCCTCCTTAATCAAAGCACAGAAACTAATGTCTACTTTAAGAGCATACAGAAACAAGAACTTTTGCCTAAAAATACTTTAAATAATAAACTCCATCAAATTAACAAAATCTCTGTTGCTAGAATGTAATAACCAATGTACTTAATATTTATTCAATACAGGTATTAATAATATATGCTTATCATATTCTATCCTATTTCTAACCTTACCATGAGAATCGGTAACAGATTACCTTTTTCTGTAGCTCTGAAACACAACACTGCATCAAATGAGGATGCTTGAGGGAAAAAATGGCACTCTTGGAGCATAACATTAGGCTGAATTTCCAAATGCCAACTTGTTTTATGTGACAAAGCATTCTGCACTAATCATGGCAAACAATATATAAGATTCTAAAGAAAGTCAACTGTCACTTGGAGTTAACTGTAAAAAGCCTGAACTCCATTATTCTGCTGAATTTACGGACCTCATACAATGTTTACAATAAGGTTTGGAGAGTTGCCTGGCATTGGAATATATACAATTAAACAACGTAGTTGACTGACCTTTTATATTAGCACTGCCAAAACACCACCATTATACTCACATGATAGCCATTCTTGGAACTCTTAAATGGGAATAGAGAACATTCATTTGTAATTCTAAGTGCATGTGACATTTTATTTTATTCACATAAACTCTCATGGAAACTAAAGATAGCAATAATATGGGAATCACTGAATGAGAATTGTTTCTCTGTCAGAGAATGGAATACTGTTGGGAGGGGTTTGTGTACAACTTAGCCTAAGCACCCAGCTCTCAGGGCTTTTACTTAAACTTGTGTAAACAAAGGAGATTATATTTAAATTAACTGCAAAATGAATTTTATTTATTTGAAAATTTAATACAAAGTGTGCTTCCTGATTCCTTCTTTTAGATGTTTTCTAAAAATAATAAATATGAAGCGACAACAGAATATTACAGATTAAAAGGAAACAAAAGGTAGGCTAAATCTTAAATTCATGGCATGTTTTGTTGAAGTTAAGTTAGCCCACCTTAATAGTAGTTACAGCTAGACTGGAAACAATTTTTCAGTATTGATGGCAACACAAGAGGGAACGATATATGACTGAAGCAATTTCTTTTGGAAAAAAGTGAAAATATTTAAGAGATTGATTTATAGTTCTGTCAGTCAGAAGTATAAATATATATTTTAATATACATATCAGGTTTTCTCTAAAGTATTTTTTCCTGTCAGTTTCTCAGGGATGTTTGGCTTTGTAATTCTGAAAAATGGCTTATATTGACACTGACATAAAGCAAACAGGCCTGACTCAATACCGGGAAGCAGGGTTTGAGTTTAATTTAGGACCCTGGAGCTAGTAACTCCAGCTGTTTTTGCCTCCAGTTTCTAGTCTGTTGTCTGGAGTTAGGGAATTTGTTAAGCATGTTAAATAAAGAGATTTGAGCTGCCGAACACAAAGTTCACCTGTTACATGGAGAAGAAAAGACAACTTGATACAGTATATGGAAGATTTGCATCCTATTTGAATGATTGTCAGAGGACCTCTATTAGAAATTTAACTAACATGTAGTTTTTCAATATAAAGTGAAATGTTTGACTCCCTCTAACCCTGGCCTGAAATTTGTGGTAACAGTCCTTCAAAACACATGACTTTGCTCTTTCCTTTCTCTTATATTATAAACCTCCCCACTTCTCAGAATACTTAGCAAGCTGCAATTTACCGTCAGAATATATCAATATAACAGTGAGTTAGACCAGAGCATCTCCAGACATTTTGTCTGTACCTTTGGACTGAAAGAGGAAACTTCTGGAGTTGGAAGAGTTCCAGCTTTGGAGCTGTTAATTGTAAGAGATCAGCCAATTAGTCCAAATATTCCTTAAATACACAGTGGGTCAGTTATACATATGTAAATGTAACCAGGCCATTGTTGGACCTATTTGTGTTCAGAACACAGAAAAATGTAATCTACACACATTTGTCTATTACCACTGGTTTATTTTTCCCAGAAAATAAGTATTTTGGACATTTTTCTCTATTCTTAATTTTTCCATAATTTGAGAAGTAAGTTCAATTATGATTTTATAAACTTGAAAACTATCTCCTTCAAATTAATATTATTTGCAGATTGAGGAACCCAAATTTTATACTTGCATAAAAATCTCTGTTCTTTGAATTCTTTTAGTTATCCATTTTGTTGTTTTCAAAGGGCAATAATTATAGCATAGAAGTTGAGGTACATTTGAATCTTGTACATGATGGTTTATGTTTTCAATTTCATTGGGAAATAATATTGAAGTAACTTTCCTCTGCCTAACCAGTGTTTGTTGCTATTTTGAGCTAATGGTTCACATTGGACTGCTGCTAGCTTTCAGGAACAGTCCAGAGTGACTCCCAACTGTGGCTTCTGTTGTCATTGGTAGCTTGTGGATATGTTAGTCTTAATCATGGATAGTGAAGATCATCTGTCACTTTTGTGACCCAGTGTCCCACAGCTCCTTTCCATCAGCTCAGTATGTGATGAAAAGATACAGATGTGCAGATTCCAGTGTGGACTGCTGCTTTCCAGTGCGTCACTGCAAATTTTAAATTAAGTACAGATAGGTCTGAGAGGCCATTTTTGGAATTGAAGCTAAGAAGTACATTATGATTTTTAAGTTGGTATCTTGTTTAATTACCTTACATAACAAGTTCATTGCCAAATACTCTTAAGAGGGATGCAGAGATTCAAAGCTCATCTGTCTGTTCTGAGAGACACTGCAGTATGACCCAATAGAGAATAGAATACAGATAACTGATGTTAACAAAATAACATGTGGGATATCAGTGGTATTAAGAGAGAGATCTACAGAAAAATTGGACAAACAGACCTCACTGTTGTCCAGGGCAGATCAAAAAAGTTCTGTGAATGAATCATTATTTGTGGTCAGTCTTGAAAGAAAACAATCATGATGAGTGGTGTTGGCTTTGGGTGAGGGCAGGAACAGACTAGGGACGATATGTGTCTCAGACTACTCAGGCTGTCACTAAAATAATGCAGACTGGGTGGCTTCAACAACAGAAATTATTCCTTCACAGTTTAGGGTTTAGAAACCCAAGCTCAAGGTGTTGGTAGGGCTGGTTTCTGGTAAGGCCAAACTCATCTGGGGCTTAGGGTTTCAACATACACATTATGCGGGTGACACATTCCATTTGTAACAATTTGTTTGGGATGGACGATAAGAGCAATGAGAATATAGTCTGACAGCCAGGTAGGAATACTAGGCAAGTAAAAATGTTTCTGTTGTGGCCTTTGGGCAATAAGGAGCCATTAAAAGTTTTACATTGAGAAATGACATTTCAGGAAGATTATTTAGCAAATACATGAAGAATGGGTTGGAAGGGAGGGCAACTCTAGGTGTATGAAAGCTTTATTTGTATGTATTTTAGAGAGAATTTTGTGAATAACTTGTCAAAGATTCTTTGAAAATTCCTAAAGTACTGGTGTTATGGGTTATAGCTAGATGCCCTCTAAAAGCCTCACATGATTATAAGTGAGACTTTGGGAAGGTGATTGATTGGATGGTGGCAGCTCATGTCTGACTTTCTGCTGGGAGATGGGGGCTGATCAGAAGGTCTGGGTCACTGTGGTTGTGGCCTCGAGGGATATACTGTATCTCCCTTTTCAGCTCCTTCCTTCTGTTCTGCTTCCTCTCTCCGTGCCATAAGCAGCTACCCCCTGCCATGGCCCTCTGCCAACCTGCCTTGGAGTTAGCCAACTATCGGCTGAAACAAGAGTGAAAATAAACTTCCCTTTCTTTAAATTGTGGGTGTAGGGTATTGTGCCTCAGTGACAAGAAAGTGACTAAGACAACTGAAAGTGACAATTGTTTCAAATAAAATTAATATTAAGTAGCTCTTTTCACTGCAAGCCACAAACATATTTGAGTACAAAATGAAATATACCTTAGATGGTATGTTAGGCAGGTATCTTAATCTTCTGTTGCTGTAATACAATGCCTGAGACTGGATGACTGATAGAAAATAGAGGTTCATTTGACTTCTAGAGGGTGGGAAGTCCCAAAAGCATGCACAGACATGCGCTTGGCTTCTAGTGAGGGCCTTGTGCTACTGCAATCCATGGCAGAAAACAGAAGGAAAGTAGGTGCAAGTGTTAGAGAGGAAAGGGCTCCACCTCCCACAGTTGCTAACCCATTCTTAAGAGAGACATTAGTTATGAAGGCTCTGCTCCTTAAATATCTCCCTCTAGTCTCAACCTTCCAAATACAGCCACCCTGGTGACTAAGGCTCACCATGAGCTTTGGAGGTAACAAACAATGTAGATGAGTACAAAAGATAATCACAATGATTAAACACTTTGTTATTACTTAAATTTGGAATCTTACTTTTTAAGACTGCACTATGTAAATGTATCCTGCAGAGCTATAGGAATTTATGGGCAGGTATGGACTATGAGATAATTAGTAAGGAACATTATTATTTACAACAATAACAATGATAGTAAAGATAATGTTAAAGTGAATACTAAATATCTACATGTGACAGGCAATGTATTAAGGAGTTTTTATGCATGCAGCTCACTATATAATGTTAAAATATGCTGTTAAGCACAAAGGTATTTCCTATTACAGTATATACAAAAAAGGGAGGAGACAAGCAAATTGAGGTGGTTGATAAACAGAATAAATTTAATCTATAAATACTGTCCCTTTCTATAATCAGAAAAATGTGTATGTATTATGCACGGTGGGAAATGAAGAGTGATACTTCCCTATATTAACAATTGAAAATTGTTAACTAAGATATGCTGGAAAGCAAAGGTAAGTTAGGTTTATAATAAAATATTTGAGAAGTGTGATGTGGAGGTATTCCAAGTGGAACACCAGCGTGGATTATATTTTACATCTACACATGCATAGCGGCCTCATGGATTTAAAAATATGTCTCCGCAATTCCACTGTCTTGACACTGGAATACCACACTCAGTGAAAATCTTAAGTTATCCGTATTTGGCTTGCCCATGCAAGCTAAGAATCCTGTATTAGGAGTCCCCTTTATCATTTTACCTTTTAGAGCTTTGTAACCCTTCCACTCCCCCTGTTTTTCATTGTTTTGTCTATTCACTCTGAGGTCAACTTTTCGTCTCCCTTACTCTTTTTGAAATCTGTTAATCACTTGCAGAGTTACATTCCAGAGTGTTTGTGTGTGTCTTATAATTACACATTGTATAAAAACTATGGCACATCCACAGAATAACCTCTGAGTTGGTCTGCAAAACAATTCTGAGCTGGTCCGCTTATGTGCGAGATGGTCATAGGGATATCACTAAGGTTGAGGGAAACTGGATTTGAGTATCAATGCTGAAATTAGTGATGCTGTGATGAAAAAAGTTTCCGAGGAGGTGGTACCAAGATGAGCAACTGGAAGCCTCGGAGTGGGGATTCTGGGAGTGTTGTCCAAGTGTGAAGAAACTGGAACTTACCATAGAAGCAGTGCATTTCAAAAATGAGCAGAAACTCTCAAATCCCAGAGCTGCCTGTTGAGGGCCTGGTGTGCAGCACCTTTGGTGGGCACTGTGTAGATAAGCCTGCAGTCGGGTCTGGGGGCAGCAAGGTCCACAGGGTTAAGAAATGGCAAGCAAGAAGCTCTGGGTTCTGCTTTTCTGGCAGGCAGAGGACAATGGGTTGCATTAAGGTGGAAAGTGAAGGTGAACTTGGAAAAGAGACTGCAAATGTTATGAGAGAATAATCTAATGTGGCAACATGAACCAGATCATACAGAATTGAGACTGTATACCTGTAATGTGCTTTACTTGTATGTAGTCCCCCATGTTTTCTGTGTTTGTAAACGATTACTAAATCTATCATGTTGTATATTTCCAATGGCTTTCTGAAATTAATGGGTGCTGAAGGACCCAACAGAAACGAGGTTGTTGTAAGAAAGATACAAAGGCGTGAATGCAAGTGCCTCTGGTTTGGAAGGAGAAACATACATTCCTTTCCATGATGGTGCGTTAGTCACTTCCCACCCCTGAGGAAGATACCAAACATCCCAAATTTAGAGGAGGGAGGATTTATTTTGGCTCATGGTTTTCAGAGAATTCAGTTCATGGTTGATTGGCTCAAAGGCAGAAATAGCATGGCAGACTGGTCTGGCAGAGGAAAACTCACCTTACGGTGGACAGGAAGCAGAGCAGGGTAAGGGTGCTGAGAGGAAGAAGTGAGGCACCAGACAGATCCCCAAGGCCACTCTCCACAACCAACACAGATGCACCATTAGTGGCTCTCAAAGTCAGTCAGAATGAAACTCCACCCTAGCCGCTACAGAGGGCAACAGAACATTCCCCAGGAAATGATATTTAAGATTTGATGTTTAAGTGTGCCCTGAAGATGGGTCTTGGTGTAAGTGTATGTAATAGTATTAACCTGATAAATACTAATTCTGTCATGGGTAAAGCCAGAACTAATATTAACAAATTTTTTTCTCTTCAGTGAGGTATTATTGAACACGCCCTGATACTTCATTTTATGCAAGAGTTCAAATCTCTCCTGAATGAGAAATTAGTTGTTCACCTTTTTTTTTTTTTTTTTTTTTTTTTTTTTTGAGACAGGGTCTCGCTATGCAATTCAGGCTGGCCTTGAGCTCACTTTGTAGTGCAGGTTGGCCTCGAACTCACAGCAGTCCTCCTGCCTCAGCCTCCTGAGTGCTGGAATTACAGGCATGCGCCACCACACCCAGCAGTTGAACACTTTTTAAAGCTGAATTAATGAATAAAATTTTCCCTGCTGATGCCTTTACATTATAGTTTTTTTTTTAAGCTTTAAGGAAGAAGTTCCTTCCAATGCTCTTGCCCCAAATGCAAGTTAATTATACTCACTTAAGCCTTGTATTTCATACAAAGGACAAGATTACATACCCCACAAGTTGCATGTATTAGTGTTATTTTGAGTGAAACTACTCAAAGTAATCAGATAGTAGCTTGTATTTGTTATTAAAACTGGAGGATTGAAAATAAGTTTACTTCTACTGAAGCTGACTTTTGATACATATTCTTTCAATGTTAGATATAAAAAGTCAATCCAGGATTGGAGCAGAAGATACTTACCTGTCTAACCGTTTTATAGCAGTACTATAACCATATTGGCAAAACAATCCAGAATGAAATCAGATAGACGCATGACTCCTCATTCCCACAGTAATTGCTTGTAGGCCACTTGTGAGCAGGGGTCTTGCCATCAATTGCTTTGAAACCTCCATTACTCACACAGTGAATACACACTAATACATCTTTGTTGAGTGACCCAGACCTGTGCATAATATCACCTTATACTGTTTCAGAAAACAAGTACTGCATTTCTTTAATTCTAATGTAAAATCCCACCCCACCCCACACTTTAATTGAGCTCTTCTCACACTGGAATTGAGCTCTTCTACTGAGGACTTATAAATCTGTTGCTTGCCTGGAACAGCCGCCTGGGGACATTACCAATCTGAGACCCCTTGAAATTAAATTTGGTAACTTTTCTTATGTTATACTGGTTTGTGTAGGTGCAGAATCAGGTAGTAGTTTACATTTTCAGGGGAGAATTTGCTTTTCAGGTGCTAAAGCTGAGACATGCATGTATCCTTATTGTCTCCTTCAGAACGTTAAGTATATTTCTATTTGCCCTTCCCAGCAAATGTGACCCTTTGGTAGCTCAGCTTTCTGTAGCAATCTTCTATCAGATTCCTCATTTTGGAGCACTGTAAAATTTACTAGTGGTAAAAAGAATGATGGCGTACGACTATTGATGGCATTTTAGATTTGATGAAATACAGTACTTGTTTAGATTGGCATTATCCATCTGATCCGTGGCATTTACAAACCTAGACAAGCTCTGCTTTGTTGGTTACTAGTGGTCAGAAAACATACTTTGTAGCGAAGATGGTTATAGTGCCTTTATGGATTTGAAGTTACATGTAAGACTAGGTAATAGTGTCTTAGCAGTGTTATGTGTGTTAAACCTGTTGGGAGTTTAAGCAGCAGAATTTACTGTAGATCCTTTTTGTGTCTAAGACTGACTTTGGGGTGACTGCCAAGTGGTAAGATTGGGAACTTGAGCGATGTCCTGTTTATCCTCTTGGTTCTCATTAAATTCCCTTTCTTTTCCTTTATAGCAGGCTTCTGATTTGCACACTTTATGATTTGCACACCTTATGGTGAGCTGTGACCCTTTTGTATTCTCCTAACAATTAGCCCATCTTTTTAATGCCATCTTGCCCATCTTTTTGATGCCATGTGTGAACTAGAACTTCATAAGACTAAAATTTTATCCCAAATTGTAGTATTCATTGGTTTAACTGTCTATGCATTTTTCTCCTTCTGGAGCAAAGCCAACACTTTTATACTGTGTCTCGTCTTTGAGAAAAGAGATGGGAGGAAAGGAACTAACATTCATGTATTACCTGGTTTTGTCAGGCATTTTATTAAATTATTTTCTTCTCACAACTGCTTGTGGCAGATAATTATTATTCTTCCACTGTATAAGACAGAAGACTGAGGTTCACAGAGGGGAAGCACTTGCCCAAGGCCATGCAGCAGGTGAGGAGCTGATCAGGATCCAAACCTTTGTCCAACTTTGAACTTTTCACTCTCTCACTGGTTCCTTGGAGACAGAGTTTTATATACTTTTTAAAGAATTTCATTTAAGTAATTTATTAACAATAATGATTCAGAACATATAAGGAAGTCAAGTAAAAGCAGAGGCTATATTGTAGGTGAGGCTCCAGAGCCTGAAATTTTGGCTTCAGTTTTGTTTTGTTTTGTTTGTGTATGTGTGGTATACATTTTGGCTTTTGCTTGCTGTGTTAACATTTGAGAAATGAGTACCTTGGATGAAAATAAAAGCTGAGAACCTCTCTGTTCTAATTCTCAAATTTAAAAATCTTAAAATTAGCCTGACATCTGCTTTGATAGCTTATTTTCATATTGGATATATAATTTTGAGAGTGTTTTTCTTCTTTAGGATTTAGTAAGACATCAGTTGAAAGCAAACTATCTTATATTTGTATTTATATTCTGAGGAATTTTTAGGCTATGTCATTACAATATAACTCAATACATTTAATGTCATAAAAGAAAATGATATTAGAAACTTCTGTTTTTATAGGTATGATTGACAGACATAACATAACTCACTTGGGATGGCAATAAAAGTATAATAAAACATTTTGAGTACGTATCTAACATGATAGAAATATCCAAATACATTTTAAGATAACATGTTTTTACAGGAGGTTTTAGAAATATCAAGAGAAAGCAGCTTTGTGAAGGTAAGTGACACTTGTAATTACTGGATAAAGACTGAAATTCTAGAAATACAAATGAGTGAGAAAGGGGGAGAGAGAGAGACAGAAAGAGAGACATGGAGAAAGAGAGAGAGAGAGAGAGAGAGAGAGAGAGAGAGAGAAAGAAAGAAGGAAGAGGAAGAGGAGGAGGAGAACAGAGGGAGGGAGAGAGGGAGGAGGGAGGGATGTTGGTGGAGTTTCCAACCCTCCCAAGGCCTATGTATGGTCCTAAAAGCTGATGCATTGTGGTGCCAAAAATTGGCACTTCTGACATCTTTATTAAATAATGAAATTGAATGAAAAGATGTAGAATTGAGTTGGTCGGGAACAATAATGGAGCTAACCAATAATATTGGGGACTAATTTTTTTCCAAATTATTGGTGATCCATAATTATTTGCAAAGGTTATACTCAGACACCTTAAAGAAAAACAGAACACACATGACTTTCAGTCTTGAATTTCTCGAGAATTGAGTCATAAGATGTTGGAAGCTGTTGTGGTAATTATGCCAAATTCAAGTTTCACTATATCACATACTGTTGTCATTAGTAGTGACAACTTAGCCAATTAATCTGTCTCTTTGGAAAAACTTCAAAGAAAGATCAGTTTATTTGACTTTTTGTCGTTATGATTGTGTGTTTGATAATAAGTCACTTTGGAAGATCTTCAAAACTCATTTGCTCAGATGCCCTTTTAAAAATTCTTGGCAAAAAGATAGTTAAAGATAAATATTGACGATTATATTTTTGGAACCCCAGTGACAAACTATTCTAAAAGAAGGACACTGCAGTTACTCTTGGGTAATTTTAAAACTAATGGAAATCTTTCCTTACTGTATACAAAATCCTATGTAGTGTAGTATGACAGGATTCCTAAAAAAGAATTAGACCTGTGTAGGCCTTGAATGGGCAAAGATTTTCTTCTATTCTTCATATTCTAGGACTAATGACACACTCAACTAATATTTGCTGACTATATAGTAAATAAATGGGCACTTGAATGGATTTAAATTAATATGTAATAAGTAAAGTTTTCAAAACTATAGTATTTTTTTAAAAATCCAGAAAGCTGCAGAGAGTAAGATAAAATGGCAATAAACAATGCTACTTGAAAGTGTTAAGTTTAAAGCATTGGCCCCGATGTGTTTTACCTTTTATTCCTGTAATAAGATAAAGACAATATTGCCTTTTCTCCTTTCTCAGAGGCAGGTCTCATCATGAACTTTGAGTCTACGCTTCACATTCATGCTTTTCCTACATTTTAAAATGTCAATGAAACATACTGTATATAATCCTAGTGCTCTGGCAAGCTGAGGCAGGAAGATTGCAAATTTAAACCCAGGAATAACTTGGTGAAACCCTGTCTCAAATGGGGGTGGGGTGGGGGTGGGATTGTCACTCAGTGCTAAGGCTTTGGGTTCAATCCCCAATACTGGAAAAAAAAAAGAAAAGAAAAGAAAACCTGTATTCGGTGGTTTTAAATTTACATGAATGTTGTCATACTTTTCCATCATTTGTGCTCATTTAACATTGTTTTTGAGAAATCCCTATATTAATTAAATGTATATCTGTTTTATTTACTTTATTGTACAGTAGTTTCCTGTGTTTTAAATGTACGATAATTTTTTTTTTCTGATACCGGTGATTGAACTCATGACCTCGCACTTGCCAGTCAAGCGCCTGTGCTGCTGAGCTAAAGCCCTGGCCATAATTTATTTTTTACCTTTATTTTTATTAGTACATATTTGCCATATGTATTTATCACATTCATCATAGGAAATTTGTACTTGAATGTAATATATCTTAATTTTTCTTTTTTCCTGTTCCCCTCCCACCCTTCAACCCCTCCTCCCCTCCATTTATGAAAGCTTTCTTTCTATTTTTCCCTTCCATTCTCTTTCTCTCTCTCTCTCTCTCTCTCTCTGTCTCTCTTCCTTTACCTTCCTTCTTATTCCCCTCTGTCTCACTTGTTCCCCTTCCTATTTCAACATGTTTTTCCTACTTCCCATTTTGGTGCTTATTTATACTTTGGTCTCTCATACAAGAGTAACAATGCAATATTTAAACATGAGTCTGATGTATTTCACTTAAAAGTATGGTCTCAAGGTGCATCTATTTGCCTAAAAATGTCTCAAGTGTATCTTTCTTTGTGGCAGAGTAGTACTCCATTGTATTACATTTTCTTTGTCCACCCATTGGTGTGTTAATGGGCATCTAGCCTGTTTCCAAGATTTGGCTATTATATATTGTGCTGCTATAAATATGGATATGCATATATCGCTGAGGTATGATGCTTTTAACTGTTTCGGGAAGATACCTAGAAGGGGCACAACTGGGTCAAAAGGAACCTCTAGCTGTATTTTTTGAGAACTCTCCATACTGATTTTTACAGTGATTGTACCAGTTTATACTCCCATGAATAGAGAAGGATTTGTTTTTCCCAACAGCTTCAGCAGCACCTGTTATTGGTTGATTTCTTGATGATAACCATTCTTCCTGGGCTGATATGAAATCTCAGTGTTGTTTTAATTTGTATTTCTTGAATGACCAGTGATGTTGAACATTTTTTCATATGGTTATTTACTGTTTGTACTTCTTCGTCTGAGAAGTGTCTTCAGTTGCCTATTTTTGGATTGGGTCTTTAAATTTGGGGGTCATGGTTTTTTTTTTTTGAGTTCTTTATATGTTTTTGATATTAGTCCTTTGAGGAATTGCTGATAAAAATTTTTTCCCACTCTGTGGGCTGTCTCTTCACTCTGTTGGTAGTT
>RJWM01038478.1:0-16715 GCA_004363535.1 Dasyprocta punctata | reverse complement strand
TGAGGAAAATTTAATCAATCAAAAGTGCTGGCTTTGGTTAAAGCCAGAACTACTATTTCTGGTTGATTGACTTCTTTGAGCATGGACAATTTTACGTTTTGAAGTTATCATCATTCTTTACAATAAAGTTTACTTCTAATAAAAGATTGCAAAGGACTGCACAGTGATTTTTTATTATCTCGATCTCTGTTTCTCACTGCGTGTATGTGTATTCGTGTGTGCTCATGAACACACATCTTTTTTTCTTTTAATCAGTCGGACACTCTTGTTATTCTGATAGAAAAGAGAAATGGACAGAACTGCATTCTATAATTTTTGATATTTTTAATTCTGTTTTGTCACATCCAAACAGATGTATTCTAACATTTGTTTCCACCTTCACTTCTTTCTCTGTCTTCTCTACCTTTTTACTTACTTTTCCTCATCTTCTTAAGGCTCAAAGCTAAGGAAATGTATGTAAGGATTATTTGTGGTGAGGGAAACCATTTTAGTTCTCAGTGGGCTCCTTAAATTGAGAAACCAATGGAGATTAGGGAGTCCCTCAAACAAAAGGCAAAAACGAAAACAAAAACAAAAGAAAAAAGGAAACAAACTTCCAAACAAAAGAGGAAACAAAAAGAGAAACAAAAACAAAAAAGGCCAAACCTGAGAACTAAAACCCTTTTGGTGACATTAAAAACTAAGATTAGTCTGAGTATTAAAAATCATGACACTGTCACTGCTGTAAAACAACTCCTTTCTTCAATTAGAATCAAACAGCATGTATTATGTACTATCTTTTGCTACTCAGGGAATAGTTTCTGCCCCAGGGAGCTGACAGTTTTTGGTTGAGGCAGGCGGAAAGATAATTACTGAAAGATTTATAATATGGTGTCCCTAGTGCTGTGGTAGATGGGGCTAGGAGACATCAGCTCAAATCTTTCAGCATGCATCCCTTTCTGATCTTTTGCTTCTTTGTTAGTTTAATTTGATCTCATTTTCAAGGCACAAAACAAAGAGCAGTTCTTTAGCCAGTGCCTGTGTTACAGAAACACGGTGAGACTTGGTGGAAAGAGTATCCCACAGCTTTGTGGAGGGAGCCTTGTACCCCTCACATTCACTGGCTTTCTGCGACTATCTATGGAATTAATGGATGAATGCAGCAAAGCCCAGAGACCTCAGTTCACATTTATTAAATGTGTGAGCTTTAGCGTGGCCTGAGGTCCCTCACCTGGTACATGGCTGTGCAATGCTTCCCATGTCACAGTCTTAGCACAGACCAAATCCCATTTATTGAGAATCTGTTATGCAGGAGGCACTCGGGTAAAGATTTGACTCGTTTATGCATTTTATCTACACAGCAAAACTACAGGACAGGCTCTGTGACTGTTACCGAATTACAGATGATTGTGTGTCATCAGTTCTTTTGCAGGATGCCAAGGACTGTAGGGTTCAAGGAAAAGTAATAATAATCGTTTTTAATGTTCTAAGAGACCAAAGCATGGGAGCAGCCTTTGTGCAGTTCTGCTCCTTGCCCGTGCCTCAGTGCGCCTCATTGCTTTGCTTTGAGATTCTCACTGTGAGAATATTGTGCGCATCCATTTTAGCAAGGAACTTCGGATTGCAAAGAATTAAGAGTCCTTCAGATCTTCTCCGAGAAAATAGCTGTATCTTTATTTCAAGTGTACATGTCTTGGCACTGGGGCCAGGACCTGCAGCCATGGGAGGAACCTGCTTTGCTCTGAGTCCATCTTCCTGGGGGACACAGGGCCTCTCTCTGTCCCCCTCTGTGAATGTGTAGTCCACCTCCTCTCCCCCCAGGTGGGTTCCGTCACCATGATATTTATCTATGGTCACTATAGGTTCCTGTCCTTACCATTTCCACAGGAGCTTTCAGATTCTGCGGTCACAGTTCTTTCCTGCTGCTCTAGTTCTCGGGACTGATCCAGTGACTTTTCTCATTCTGTGCCGCAGCAGGGTCCTCCGATTACCTGATGGACAAACACCCAAAGCAAGGAGGTCAAGCAAGTCCTGTGGCCCTGGGGGCTGTGGCAGGTGGCAGTCCTAGGCAGGAACTTCGGGCAAGAAGGCAAAATAAGAAATGGAATCAATCCTGTGTCTTCCACTTCTGTCCAACAGCTGGATGTATTACATAATTAAGTTACCAATTTTGTTGTTTGTTAAATTTACCAAAAAGAACTTTTTATTAGTCTTGTACTGGAAAGAAAAGAGATGCATAGAAATTTTAAGGCTTGTTTCTAATTTTAAAAAATTAAGTTACATGAAAATGTTTCACCTGTCAGTAGTGGCTTTCAGTTTAAAAGTCAAAAATGGTCTTGGGTAATGACTGCCCACATTTTAAGTCCAAAGGGAGAAGGTGATTCAGCAATATTTTAAGTCTCTGTTGTGATCAATTAGCAGCAAGTTGTACCAGTAGTTAGCTGGGTTTCTAGCTATACTTTAAAAAAGAGAAATAGGTTGGGAAGAACAGAGAAGATCAGTGCACCAGTCACTTTCTTTATTGCCGGGACAAGTACCTGGCAGCTGCAGCTCAGAGGAGGACAGGTTTATTTTGGCTTGTGTTTTCAGTCTGTAGTGGCTGGTGCAAGGCAGGAGGCAGGGTGGAAGGGTCTGGGCGGAGGAAAGCTGCTCACCTCATGGAGACCAGGAAGCAGAGACCAGGGAGGAAACAGCGAGGGAGATAGATCCTTCCAAGCCACACCCCCAGGGACTGCCTCTTCCAACCACAAAGCCTGCTGTCAGCGCCCCAGGAATCTGATCACTTTCCAAACACGTGAGGCTTTGGGGGCCAGTTTAGATCTAAAATGTAACAGCTAGGTGCTGTGGAGACAGAAAAGTACTTGCTGTTTTCCAACACTTTAATTTTGGTTCAGTATGTGTGGGTATCTATTGAGGATGACATAAGATTAATTTCCTTCTGTGTGATGTAGCCAGAGGGCTTAAAAATTACTGGAGGAACAGATAAGACCTGGCTTTGGTGTCCTAGGACTCCAGGGTCGAATCCTGGCTCTGCTCCCTCAGTAAAGGGGCATAAGATTTACAAAATCAAGATAGTAAGATGAGGTGGATAAAATACTTAACACAGCCGGGCGTGGTGGTGCACACTTTTAATCCCAGCACTTGGGAGGCTGAGGTAGGAGGAGCGTTGTGAGTTCGAGGCCGGCTTGGACTGCAACGTGAGCTCAAGGCCCGCCTGAGCTACATAGTGCGACCCTGCCTCAAAAAACCAGGGCTGGGAGTTTGGCTCAGTGGCTTAAGCGCCTGCCTGATGGGTACAATGTTGCAAGTTTGATCCCCGGTGCCACCAAAACAAAACAAAACAAAACAAAAAAACTTAACACAGCACGCAACAAATGGAAGCGTTATTATTTTAAGTGAAATCGACCTCTGGACTGAGTTTAGAGGAAGAAATTCTTTATGCCAGAGATGTGGGTGGGCATAAGGACCTGGGGTAAGAAATGGACAGCAAATAAAATCAGGGCAGTGAAGGGTGGGGATTTAGCTCAGTGGCATAAGCACCTGCTTGGCAAGTATGAGGTTGTGAGTTCAAACCCTGGTACCAGAAAAAAAAAATCAGGGCAGAGGAAACATCTCAGACATTTTAATGTCAACGGAAATGCCTAGGTTTTTTCATGTGCTCCAGGTGACTTCCCAGTTCCTTTTCAATGCTATCTTAAAACACATCATCATCATCATCATCATCATTATTATTATTATTATTGAGACAAGGTCTCACTATGCCATTCAGGCTGGCCTTGAACTCACTTTGTAACCCAGGCTGACCTGGAACTCGCAGTGATCCTTCTGCCTCAGCCTCCTGAGTGTGTTGCAACATTAAGTATTGTTGTGAATACTGTGATCCAATCTGCAGAGAATTTTAAAAGTGAGATAGAACTGCTGGGTGGCAGGAGCTCCCACTTGCAACGGTTTTGTAAAGACCTTGAAAAATCAGCTACTACCTTAGTAGTTCAGTAAGAAAAGGGAAGAGGATAAAGGAATGGAAGGAGATAGGATCTATTCCAGCTGCTTTTTGCCTTGCAATGAATACCTCAGAACACAGTTGTTTCTTTTGAAACAAAGTCACATTTTGCTTTCATTCCCTTTTAAAAGGTGAGGCTGTGAAAGTTCCGGGAGGCAGGAGACCCCATTTGGGGCAGTGTCAAGAGACCTTGCAATCGTTAGTGGAGCAAACAGCTTACCACACCAGTTAGAAACTCCTCCACCTCTTCATCCTTTCCACATTTCAAAGCAGGTTTTACTTTTCTAAAACTGGCTGGGACACTGGAATGGGAAGTGGAGAGAGTTCTCAGGTTTTAGTCCCAAGTTCTTTACTCAGGAGTGGGCGGGGCAGGTCCTTCACTTTCTGTCTCTCATGTGCTCATCAGGTTACTTTGAGTTTCCAAGACTCATTTTATGGCTTTCCAAATGGGCTGAATATATTAATTTTATGGGCAAGTCAAGCTATTCACGGTGCATTTTATACTCATAAGCTTAAAACAGTGACTTTTAATCTGTAATTTGCTGTCAAGTTAGCACAGATTAAAATCTGAGTGTATGAGACTGTGCTCTCCTGTTTTGATGCTGAACAGACTATCAGCTGCAGCTTTCCTGAGCCTCAATTGGATTCGATTTTATGCATCAAATGTTGAGGAAATGTCCATATCTGCTGATAGCACTCATTTCTTCTGAGAGTCTAGCTTTAAAACATTATTAGACTGTGAGGTCAGGATTTCTGTATAAGGACCTGCACTGCAAGTGATTTATGGTTACCCAACAAGGGAAACCACATATGCTTTCCAAGAATAGGAATCTTATATAATGTATATTACACAGGCAATGAAAAACCAGATTTTATAAAAAGAATGCATATACAGTAAATTTACATGAAGCAATTAAAGTGCTCACAGAGAAAGAATTCAAAAGTGGAATAAAAATATCTATGGGTGGTTTTTGTATCCTTTTGGTGGTCTTTCTCTTTTTCAAAATGCTATAATGAGAAAAGGAATGGTGTTTGTACACGTCTTTTGTGTAGACTTTTTTTGTTGTTAGTGATAGCCTGCCCCCAAAAGAACCTTAGCAGGTAAATGCCTCTCAGAGTTTGATTCTCATCAATGCCATGGCTTCTGTCCTGTGGGGATTCCCAGCTGGGCACTGGCTCTGAGGTACTGCGGGAGGGAAGGGGCTGAGAAGGGAACGCCAGCCTGTGCTGCGGCCAGGATGACAGGCTATGGGGGCCTCTCTTGGTTGTGGTTCTTGTTGCTGAGACAAAATAGCTGACACCCAAAGTTAAAGGAGGAAAGGTTTATTTCAGTTCCCAGTTTCCAGAGGTTTCAGCCCATAGTTGACTGGTTTCAAAGCGGGGTGGCATGGCAGAGGAGAAACAGTCCATGGCAAGCAGTCAGGAGACAGCGAGGCAGCAGCAGCAGCAGCAGCAGCAGCAGCAGCAGCAGCAGCAGCAGCAGCAGCAGCAGCAAGCCTGCCTTCTTTCTGCCCCTTTACATTCCATCCAGGCTACAAGCCACCCACATTCAGGATGGGGCTTCCATTATCCACACCACTACGCCCAGTATCACACATTTAATCTACATTCGCATACCCTAATCGAGCCACCTTTGAAACTCCCCACCTAGGACAACATGAGGCTTTGGGGTGACATCTAAATACAAACCATAGCAGAGCCCCAGGCACCCAAGGCCTGCGTGTAACCTCCTGATTGAAGGCCTCAAATCTGCAAGGCTATTAGCAGGATTTTACTGGAGTAAATTACCCCTGCTTTCCAAGAACATTAACAAATTACCATGAAAATGCTGTCATCGCCAGCACAAATGTCTCTCAAAGGCTCACTTCAGTGGGGTTTTTGTCCCAACTCCTAAGATTCACTTGTTAGTTTTACAAAAAGCAGAAACAGTATCTCAGGGTAATTTGCACTTGGGGTGAATTCATCAGACCAGTTTTTCCCATAGGGTTTGTTTTGTGCCGGGCTTACATATGTGCAACTCCTGCAAGGCAATCTTGGTTGTGTGGAATCTTGAAATGAGAGAGAATTCCAGAGTTGCAGTCTCCTATTAAACCCCAAGAATGAAGGAGATTGCCTCTTAGGTAAAAAGAAGTCTAAATTAAGAACAGTGAGAATTTTACTTTTTTATGTCTAATCCAGGAAAGTTAGAGGTTACAACTTGCATGCAGTTTGCATTTTGAGGTTTATTTTCTTTTCCAGATAAAAAAATTATGCAACTACTTTATGATTGTACCTATAAATATAACTATCACACACATTATGTTTATAGGTTCTTCGGCAAGAACCTCCTTCTTTTTTTTTTTTTTTATACTCAGTGAGTCAGGTTAAATTTGCAATCCAGAATGGCAAGCCATGTTTATGAAGATGAAAACTATGTATACTGACTCTTTTTGGGATTCTAGCATTTTATTTATTTTTATTTATTTTGGTACCAGGGATCGAACTCATGACCTCTCACTTGCCAGGCAGGTGCTTATGCCACTGAGCTAAACTCCTGGCAGATTCTAGCATTTTATATTTGTTTAATTATCTACTTAAAATTTAAAAACAGGCTCAGTAAAACCAGGTTGGTAGTAGATAAGTTAATTCGTATAGCCTTTAATATAAATATAGGCTTCACTTGACTTTATCAGTTAGAATTTGTTCTAATGCAATTAATAGGGTCTTTTCTAAGGCATGGTTTATTAAAGTTTACCTATTTTTTCTTCACTGATACAGGTCATCTACATTTTGAGTTGTATGTGCCTGGTTAGGTTAGCTTAGAGTCCCAGGTAAAAGAAAAACCTAAGTTTTCCCTGGGGATCTTTTCTAACCTGCGTATAGACAAAATGCTAAAATGGAAGGTTAAATATTTATGTAGAAAACAAGAATCCCCCCAAATGACAAACAAAACTTTATGAAAATACAAGGAAGACTAAGAATTGTTTTTAGCAATATGTCAGAAAGTTTTCAGTCAGCGTACCTAGATCTAAGGGTACGTGAAGTTTTGTGCCATTGAAAAGCAAATATTGATTTGAATTATGCAGTGGATGCCATGATCTTGTTAATGCTTTGAGTTTCAAATGTCCTGGCCTAGTCTTACTGAATCAGGAGGGTGAGCGGAAGCCCTCTTGACACCTGGGCTTTTGAAACACAGGTTAGCGACCGACTACAGCAGCAAGCAGAGACCAAGGGGTCTTTCCCGCGCTCCCGCTGTGCTGAGGACTGGGGTCCCAGGCCAGGGTGCTGAGGGCTCAGGCCCCATGGCTGCAGAAAGGAGCGACTCTTGAGAGGCTGCTCTCTCAGCCCTGCCAGAGCCCTCTGGCCATGCGTGGCCCCCGGATGCTCCTGAGGGAAGGGAGCAAGGAGAAGCCCTGTCTGATGATCCCAGCTGCTCACTCACCTTGCGAAGGAGCCTCTGCTGTATTCAGACTTAGGGAGCAGGGCTGGGATGCACTGTGTGCAGAGATTTATGTCCATCGTCATTCAGAGGAAACCTGCCTTTCAACAGAGGTCTTTGGCGTATTTGCCTCCTTGCTACCTTCCACCCTCCCCATTAGTGCAGTGATGGATAACCTAATTTGTAGGGTACAATAGTTATGCACATATTTTATAAATCTAGAAAATGATAAATCTGATAATTAGTAAACCTGCTAAATTTCCTACAGTTCTAGCAAATATAAAAGATCTTGCTGTGGCTTTTATCTAGGTGTCTCCCCAAAGCCTCATGTGCTCCCAGGTGGGGATTTGGGGAGGTGACTGGAGCACGGGTGGGTGATGCTGGAATAGCCACCGATGGGTTTATGGCTGGGTCTGAGGTTGGGAAGTGAAGCCTGGTGGGAAGAAGTGGGTCACTGGGGTCATGATCCCCCTCTGCTTTCTGCCCACCCTGCCAAGGACTGTTTCTTCTTGGCAATGGCCCTCTACCATGCTGCCCTGCCTTGGAGCCAGCTGACCATAGAGCGAAGCCTGTACAACTGTGAGCTAAAATCGTCTCCTCCTTTAACTTGTGAGTGTTGGGTATTTTGTCCCAGCAAGGAGAAAGTAACTAAAACAGATCCCATCGGTGACCTACATATTGATGGAGAGGGTTTCCTATGGTCATTTTATCAAATATGTCAGACAATTTATAATGGTATGGGGTGTGTTTATTTTGCTTCTGGCATGTAAGAGGCTCAGTTCAGTTGATCTGGACCTGACTCACCTCAGCACCGAGGCAGACAAGGGGTGCCTACTCGCCCCTAACTCTCCCTGTGATGAGGGTGGGGGAGGATATGGCTTGGCTGGAGTCTGTTCCTCCCACCCCCATGCTTCCCTTGCTTTCCCTGGGGTTTCACCTCCATGGATGGACTGGGGAACTCGCCTGGGTATCCTCCCAGGTTGCTTCATGGCCAGCCTCTGGGCTACTCCATCAGGACATGTAGCTCAGTTGTTGGCCATGGTGCCCTTCCCTCCCTGCCACCACAGAGGCTACTACCTCTTCACAGAAGTGGCAGGAAAGCAGCCCCTAAAAAGGTGGAAGTCAGGGAGGAATCCAGGTCCATTAACACCCCCAGACTCCCAAACCAAATATGCCATGATAAACACAGCAGGCCTTTCCTAAGATCCCCCGGCTTCAGTTAGTAAAATGTTTGCATCTCTCTGACATTTTGTTGAGCCAAGGTCATCAATTGTCCTCAAAGCCTGCACTACTTGGACCAATCACAGACCTGTCCTTGGACCAATCAGCAGGCCCCAATTTGGACCAATCACAAGCCTGCAGCTGATATATATACCGCACTCTCACCATGCTTCCACAGTTGGTCTAGGGGGGCTCCCTCTGGGGTGCTGAAGCCCCCAGCCCCCCTATCTGTGCTGTAGCACAGGCCCTGTTAAAGACTTGCTCATGGTAATGTAAATCTGCTCATGATTTATTTCTTGGGTAGAAAGTCCTATAAATCCACTCAGGATTATTTTTCTGAGTAATGCAGACAGAACAATTGCTTTAATAGAAAGCTGTAAACACTAGGAGCTTTTAGCTCTGAGGCGATCCAGAGACCAGTAGCCAATGAAGTCAGCAGTGGAGCTGACTGACCGCTTCCAGTGTTGCCTGGTGTCTCCTGGTGGCATCGGGGCTGTTAGCAGAGCTGCATTTTTGCTGATTTGCGATTTCTATCAGAATCAAAGAAAAGAACCCTCAACTACTTGGCAGCAGTGTGTCGGTAATCAGCTGTGACCAGGTTGGGCAGCTGCTGGTTTTGGCTGGGTAACTCAACTGGCTGGGTTAGGATGGTGTGAGCTGGGTGTTGGGGCTGTGCTCTGTGTGTCTTTCTCTGCCAGCAGGCTAGCCTGGGCGTGTTCTCATGGCAACGGCAGACTCTTGACCATTGGTCAGTACTCTGCTTAGACCACAGGGAAACAAGACACCAAAGGTGAAGGTGGTCTTTAGGAGTCTCCAGAGATGGGCTTTCACGAGTGTTAGAGCAATGACACTAGGATGTCTTCCACAGTCTTTGACCATCACACTGTGTTTCAACTGAAGTGCAAACATGCCTGTATTTCCTATTTCTTTTTCAATTTGACTCTGTGGGCTTTCTAGATCTGGCTGTCTCAGATAGTAAATGATGCATTTCTTAAAGGCAGCATTGCCTTACTTCCACCCTTTGCATAAATATGCTCCGTGTGGACTTTTAGAGGACATTCTGGCTTGGGCAGGCTGCAGCAACAACCGTGTATTGTGATACGAGATGCTTCACTTTCTGACAGCAAACAGTGTTTCTTTGTCTGGACTCAGGCTTTTATAGCTTGTCAAAAATGGGAATAACTTGTCTTTCTAAATGAACTTTAGGGAGATTAGCATCCTCAGATCTTAAACTCTCATTATTTACCATTGGGTCTAAATTAAGTAGACATGCAAAAAATCAGATATTGTGAATGCAATTATTTCTGCTTAAAACATGTTACATTTGCATAGCCTTTTACAGTTTCCAAGGTGTTATTTTTCTTAATATATTTTATTTTCATATGTACTACATAATATATTGTATATAAGAGTCTACCAGAAAACATATACACATTTACAGCAATTCACTGTACTAATAAATGTCTGGAAACTCATGGCCACCACTTGGAGTATCTCTTGTAATTGTGGAGGCTGAAGGTAACTTATATTAATCTCATGATGTCTCAATAAATTTAGTATTAAAATATTTATACAAGTTTTTCTTTTCCATATACTCTGTAAATGTAGTAGTATCTTGGTTCACAAATTTGATTCTTTCCACAATTCTATTTGCAAACTGAGTTGGACAAGATGGAATCAAATTTCCCTGTAAGGTCAACATTGAACCTAACCCTTGAATTTGACTTGGTTCTTGTTCAACTCAGTTGGTGAACGGAATCATGGAAAGAATCAAGTTCATGAACTGAGGTCCCACTGTATGTTTTTTGCAGTAAGGATTAAATCAAAGACCTTTGCACATGCTAGGGAAGTGCTCTGTCAACGAGCCCTCCTTCCTTATACATGTACTTATGTATTGCTTTTGATTCTGAAGACAACTTTGGGGTAAAAGCAGATCACATAGTTTTAGGAGCAGTTTCCTAGTAGTGGAAATAGAAACTCCAAAAAGTTAAATACATGTAGAACACTGGATGAAGGATAAGTCATTTTATTCCGATTTGAACTTTACAGAGTGGGGAACCAAACACCTGAGAAGGTAGGTGACTCACTGAAGCTTACGCTAACAGTCAGTGTAGAGCTGATTTGAGTATTCGAGTCTCTAGACTCCTCTATGAGAACTCTTTCTACCGTGCTCCAGTACTTCTGATCCAATTCCATGAGTATAAATGCAAACACTGCAAACATGATACCACTTATGTTCACATGTCTACAAATGTTACGGAAATATTTTATAATGCAAAGAGTGTCTGGGAGACAGTCTATGCACATTTCCCTAATCAGGAATGTATTGTTCATTTTCTCAGCAGCCCTAAAATTTCCTGGCTCTAATTCCTATGCCCATGATATTGCCTATGCTTTAAAATGGACAATGCAATTCAGGATTATGTTGACAGGGGATTATGAAGAGCTATTTTTCATCAAAAGTAAGAGGAAGCTGTGATGGAACTTTTAGAAGAAAAGATGTAACTGTTTTTTTTTGCTTTGAACTAAGTGGTTAGATAGCCAGCAATTTTTTGCTTTCTCTTCAAGCATACGCTTGAAATGGCATATTTACATATGTGTAAGAGTATAAAATAAAAGCTCACCATGATTCAGTGCAGGGTCCAACGTTTTATTCTTATAAAGTGTTGTATTGCTTCACTGGAGGTTAATGGAAGATAGTAGTTTAAATCAGTTATACTTAATGGCGCTAAATTGTTCTACAACAAATCTGCAGCAGATGATAGATTGCATGGAAAAAATTCGTAATGAGAGACACTTCCTCCCTGCCTCTGCCCCATTCCTGCCTGATGATGAGCATGTAATCTTGCTGGAGGATACGAGCCAATCGCCAGTTACCTTGTATCCAACTTTGCACTAACTCAAGGCTTTGCAAAATATAACATATGCATTTACGCTCACGCATATAAATTTAGTTCCTAACCCACAGATGGGTTTTCGTACCAAAGACTGTTTATAAATAGGTTGTTTATAACTCAAAACACATTTTCTCATAGGAATTTTGCACTTGAAAACATTTACTAAATGCTCAAAGCTGAACTTTCAAACAAATCAGAGTTTTGTGGGTAGGGTCAGAAGCCAACTTCAGAAAACTTTTGAAATGAAACGTTAGCTCACCTGACGGAGAGAGAGGCGGTGGTCAAGACCCTAACTGTCAGGTCTCCGTGTGGGACCTGTCTCAGCAGAGATGAGATGCTAGTGAAGTCTGTCTGCTCCTCTCCCGAGCATACAGCTGGACCATATTTCCTGGCCTCTCTCGCAGTTTGACGTGGTCATTCAATTTGTTCTCTCCAGCAAATATGGGTGGCAGTGATGGGTGCTGTGTCTAGACCTGGCCCGTAAAAACACCCCCAGGAATTCCTACTCTTCTGTCCACTAGCTGGAGGAGACAGTCCTCAGATCCTTATGGGTTGACCAAGTGTAGGCTCCTAGATCATTGTCTCAAAGACTGCCTGCACCATAACTGCATGGATTGCTGAGAAAAAAAAAATCATGGGAAGCCACTGAACCTTTGAGATTCTTTTATCATAGCAGAAAGTACTAACCAGTGCTCCTTATGGTCCTGTGTCCTTAGAGTTAAGGTAATTTGGACTGAGCTTTTTAGGAAGATGGGGATGAATCCTGGGAAGAGGCTTCTGGTACAGGGCAAGTTCCGAGGTGGGGAGTAAGGCTCAGAGAGCCCAGGGTCACACTGTGGTAGGAGGCAGAGCGGATCTTGCCTGTTCTCTATTTTACTACATGACTTTGCAGAGAGTAGTTTTGCAGTGAATTTTTGGAAAAAATATTGGATTTTTTTTCCCTTATAAAAGAAAAGTTGAAACCTACAAGTTTCAGAGCCCATGGAGAGGGCAGGTCCCCCTCCCGAGGTTGCCTGGATTTGTCCCCTCCATGGCCCCCATGTCTTCTCCATGCAAAATGTCTCATAATTAAAAAGCACAGATTCTATACAGACACTGAGTCTTTTCAGCATAGACGACATTTCCGAAAGTGGTTATTATGCATGGATGTGTTGGAAGAATTAGATTTCTGTGGTCTTGACTTTAATTGCCCTGTCTAGATATGTGATTAAGCTTTTGTTCTTTGTCTCGAGATGACCAGTCAATGGAGTTGGGGAGTTTTAATTTCATCTGAAGTGCAGTTGGAGGACAGGCAGCAGAGCCCACTGCTTTATTTCCCTCTTCTTCTTAGTTGTGGGGATCATTCTCTTTATATTTTCACATTTTATTAAACATCGGAGGGATGTGAAATAGCATTAAGTTACGGCCAAAATTTTCAGTGCGATGTGGCATTTTCAACAACAAAAAATGTGTTACAAAGAAGATGGTTACTTGTGCTTCACCCCCTCCGCAGAGGACAGAGGGTATAAATGTGAAGCCTGTGGGAAGTGGAGGAAAACACGATTTCATAAAAAATTGTAAGTCTCTAGCTTGAACATCTGTTACCATGGCAACCAATTCAAATGCTAGAAAGATGAAAGTATTTAGGCAACTTAACTAGATGTTTTTGACAATATGGAAACAAAATATATTTTAAAACAGACACTTGTGCGTCCCCGTTTAGCTGACCTGGCTGATGCAGCTGGGAGGCACTGCGTGACAAGCAGAGGAGGAACTGCTCAAAAGGAGACGATTTAGAAACAACAACTTCAGCTGGAAGTGCAGGCAGGCATGGCGGCGGCCGCTCTGTCTGAACAGGGTCAGTCAGCCGATGGGGTTACAGCACCTCTGCTGGACAAATACTAGGGTGCTGTTAGATCCATCTTCTCTGTATGCAGAAGCCATAGAGGAAGCAGGAGGGCAACAGCTTCTGGGGGTATAATCACAGAAAACTGAGAAATAGATTTTCCAACAGAAACATAGAAGTATGCCCTCTGGCAGAGGTTTCTTTTAGTAAGTATATGAAAAGTTACTTTTTTTCTCCTTTGGGAAATGATACAGAGATGCAGTCTCACCTATAAGTTCATTGTGGAATTGTAGACTCCTGAATGGTGATGGCGAACATTTTAGAGATGAGAGCCCAAACTCCAACACTAAACCCGCTTATTATTGCAAAGCGCAACCACTGCAATTGAGCCCGGACGCTAAGGATTCAGTTTAGAGAAAAAAACAAACAAACAAACAAACAAAAAAAACAAAAAAAAAAAACCTCATACATTAACGTCTTTTGTCTTAAATGAAAAACAAATAGCATGAGTGCCATAAATTTGCCACCAATGTCCTGGAATTATCTCCTGACCATCATGCGCTTTAAATTGAAAGTAGAAAATAAATAAAAGAAAGTTTACAGGGTTTTAGAGCAACAAGATCTAGGTTCTAGGGACTCTGTTCTTCACCAGTACTTGTCTGTGAACAAGCCCAGGAAACTTCACCACCGGGAAAGGTGCTTCCAGACTCAGGCATTACCTTTCCACTGCATTTCTTGTAGACCACTTAGGCATCCTAGAAATTACATTTTCATAACAGTGGATCAAAGAATATTCTCAGCATCCTGATAAAAATTTCATGGCAGATTACATTATTTTGAAAATCAGAGAAAGTATAATTAACAAATGGCTACACCAAGGACTTTCCTAGATTGTTATTTCATCTGAAAACCTGATGTGCAAGACATCCTTGAATCCTTGAGGTGTTTCTTGAAGGAAGACAAAGGATGCGTTTGGATGGAGAGGAAACTCCAGCCTGGTCTCTAAGATCGGCTTACAACCTCTACTCTTACGCAGTAATTGGTTTCCACGGGACCATAATCACTGCCGAGGCAGACATCGGAGGAGCTGTCTGTGTTAATTTCCATTGTATTTGGTCCTGGGTTCTTTTCTCACGTGGGCTGTGTATTGTTTGCTCTCCGAGTGGTAAGCAATGAGTTAAGTCTCTGGTTCCTTATCATGAGCACAACGGGTGTGAAACTGTGGAGTTTTGAGATCAAATATTCCTGCACTAAATTAGGCAGAGAAAATTTTTATACTGGCTTTTGACAAGTTTTGAGGAAACTCTTTAACTTCTGGAAAATGTCCTATAAGTATCAAAAGCCTTTGTCATCTAGGAGGCTCTGTTCCAGATACATCACCAGTACATAGGACAAGTCCTCCTTGACCGTGGTGACCCGGCTCCCTCCTCTCCTTCTCACCTGTAGTTTCCAAGAGTGAAACTCTAGGAGGTGCTGGGAAGAGCTTCACTGTCCTTCCTAGAGCTGTCCTGCTTCTGGGGGCTCACTCGGATGGATGATGCCAGATGTGGGGAGGGACAGACAAGACTCCGGCTGCCCTGGGAAGTTGTCCTGAGCCTTGGTGGCCCAGCAGGCCAGCAATCCTAGGCTTCTCCCATCCCCCACTGCCTATGCATGAGTAATAAAGTCAGGCCACTTAGTTTGGTGGGTGCAGTGTGTGTGTGTGACGAGAGTAATTGTTGCACAGGAAGAAGATACAGACCTGAAATTCTGAGGTGGTGAAGTTCATTGTGAAAAAACTGAAAAGGGATATTGAACAAATACTTCTTTTCAATAGAAAACAAGGAGATAGTTGAAAAGTCCCCAATTTATGTCACATATAATTGAAGTTTAACAGGATAAAAATGAACATGCAAGTTCACATATATTTTTCTCCTTCTGAAGAAAAAGAACAGAAAACTATGATTTTTTTTCCCCAAGAGAAATAAAGAATTAGTGAAAGAAAGAATAAAATTGCAAATAATTAAAGCTAGGAATGAAAAATAAGATATAAGTACAGATACAGAAATTCGAATGATTTTGAGCTCATGAAACAACTTCATATCAATAAATTTGACAAACGGGTCAAATGAAAAATTTACAACTTAAAAATTTTTTACATAAATAAAGCTTTATGTAAACCTTTATATAAAATTTAAAAAAAATCTTAAAAGACATGGAAGACCTTCAAATTCATTACAGATATTAAATTTTTGCTACAATAGATACTTTAGTAGAAAGTTAAAACTTTCAAACAAAGCCCAATTAATTTTATGGGCAAGTCACACCGTAAATTCAAAGAGGTTATTCCAATCTTACACAAATGCTTCCAGAAAAGTTAGCATGTTCCCTGTATCAAATTGACGATAAAGAAATCTTTCTGTATTACCAGTCCTTGATTCGTCCCTGAATCCACGTTATTTGCAATAACGTTTCGTAACTTCCTTCATTGAGAGATGGAGTTTCTTTCCTTAGTCCTTGCATCCGGGTTGACTTAGTGACCTGCTCTGCTGATTAGGAAGTGGACAATGATGGTGCCGAAGTGGTGGTGCACCAGGCGTGAATGGGCAGACACCTGTGTGTGTGGAACCCTGACCCCATCGTGTGAGTGGCCCAGCTTAGCTTGCTGGAGGTGAACAACTTGTAACCCAGTCATCCCTGTCATTTCTGCCCATAGGCAAACGATCACAGGGCAGGCAGGAAGAAACACACCTGGGTGAGCCAGGGGGCCTCACCATCCGGTCAGTGAGCTCAGAAAAGGCCGACCACTTCCGGTGTAATGATAAAAATTCTAGCTGATGCATGAATTCATAAGTGACAATAAATGCTTGTTGTTTTAAGTTATTGAATTGGAAGGCGATTTGTCAGATAGCAATAATTAACTGCTAGAAAATTGGTAACTAGAGATGGGGTATTAATCTAAGGAAACCCTGAAAGATGTGGTCTATGTTTTGCAACTGGGCAGCAATGCAAATCTTGGAAGATTGGCCCTAGCATTGTGGCTGAAGACTGGACACTGGTGACAGAGGTTGTGGAGTGAAACAATTAGCAACACCGCCGCCTGCATTTGCTTGGAAGAGAAAAAATAGACCCTGTTAGTGTTTGGATGATTTCCAGGCAGAATGCCAAAGTTTCTGCTGATTTCCCCAAATTGTGGGTGCTACAGTATGGCAAGAAAGAAGTGAGTTTAAGAAAGAACTGACTAGTTTGCGGGCAAAGTTTAGAGGGCGTACAAAGGGAATAGAAATTTCTGGGTTAGGAAATAATATGCATTCTCCAATCTTTCTATTTGGCAAAAGATACTAAAAGTGAAATGGATCATGGAGTAGCAGATAAATTCAAAGTTGTGGCTGTAAG
>RJWM01038477.1:0-16883 GCA_004363535.1 Dasyprocta punctata | reverse complement strand
CTTCCACCTGGCTCCACCTTACAAATATACGTCCTGTCATAAAGGTAGGAACAATGTGTTTTCCTTTTGAATAAAGGTAATTAGCAACCCAACTGGCTATCCCAATTATTAATCAGGGGGATTTAGGATTGTGCTATATGTGACAAGTGATGCTGTCAAGCCTTCTTACTTGAAAACTACTTGCCATTTATCTTCAGAACAAGTATGACATTGGCTGTGGGTGCTTAGCTCTGTAGATGAATGAGATTTCTTTCTATATTTGCAATATCTTTAGTGGGTTGCCTATGATGAAAATCATGCTCTGGTTTAATGCATATTCAATAATAAGACCATTCTTTTTCTTCTGCTTTTGTGGAGAGTTTCTCTGGGAAGCAGGAAATTTTGTATTCAACTTATACTTCCCTAAGACCTTCTAGAGCAGGAACAAGCAAGTGGGTCTGTTCTTACCACATCTATTCAACATTGCTGGAATTTCTAGTCAAGAAAGATAGGAAAAAGAATAAAAGATACTCAGATGGGAGAGAAAAAGCAAAACATTTGTTATTCACAGATGATGCCATGATCTTTTCTGTGACGAATCATATGAAATTCAAGAAAATCAGAATTAACTTGCATATGAATTCAGCAAAGTTACAGGATACAAAATCCATACACAAAAATATATTTTGTGGACAACTCTCAGATACAAAGTGATTCTAACAATGAACTGTTTGCTTATTTGGGACTTAATCATATGAAAGGCTGTCACTAGAATGCATGTAGATTATCATTTTAAATAGAAAATTATGGGAAAAACTTAAATATCCCAAGCTAAAGGATTGATCAAATAAATTCTGGTATAGCCCTAAAAAAAATCATTTGTATTTCTATAAATTAGCAATGAGCTATCCAACATAAAGCTGAAACTGCTCTATTTAATATAGCATCAAAAAAGAATATAATAATAAATTCAGCAAAAGTAGCATGATTTGCACACCAAAAATGCTGTAATATCACTGAAAGAAAGCAGAAAAATAGACTTTAAGGGAAAGACTGCTAGCGTTCAAAAATTGGAAGATTTCTATCATTAAATGGCCATATTAGTTTGCTCTTGATATTGTAACAAATAATCACAAGTTTAGAAGTTTAAAACACAAATTTCATTATTTCAGATGTTTCTAAAATGGCTCGTGCTGGACTAAAGTCAAAGTTTTGTAGGACTCTCTCCTTTCCTAAAGGCACCAGTGGAGAATTCACCTCCTTGCCACTTCTCTCTTTAGTCAACAATGGCCTGTAGAGCTTCCTCCATATCACATCAGTAACACTCCTCTGGCTCCTTTTTTCACATTTAAAGGAATTTTTCATTTTATCGGGCCCAACAACCTTAAATCTATTACTTTATTTCCCATTTACCATGTTAAAATAAAAACATATTCACAGGTTCCAGGATTACATTAGGATGTGAACCAGGACAGAAGGGCTCATTTTCACCTACCATAATGGAATACTCCCTAAACTGATCTACAGATTTAATGCACCTGGGTCCTTTGCAAAAATTGACCAGCTGATCCTAAAATTTATATAGAAGCACATAGGATACAGAATAAACAAAATAATCCTGAAAAAAATAACAAAGTTAGGAGAGCTCATTGCTTCCTGATTCCAAAACTTACTACAAAGCTACTGTAATCAACGGTCTATAGGACTGGCATAAGAATACTCATACAGATTTAGTATAAATAAAATAAAAAGGAGAGCCAGAAATAAACTCTTATGTTATTATTAATTGACAAGGATGCTATTAACAAAATCCAATAGGCAAAGGCTAGTTATTTCAATAAACGTGCAAAAAAAAATGAAGCTGGAATCCTACCTCATAGCATGTACAAAGACTAACTTGAAATGGGGTCACAGACCTAACTATAACAGGTAATAAAACCACAGAACTCAGAACAAAGCATAGGTAAAAGAATAAAATAAGTATAAGTCTTTGTGACTTTTGATTAAGCAATAGCTTATTGGGCAGTTAGTACAAAAAAACAAAATAATAAACTGGACTTCATCAAATTTAAAATTTTTTTGGATGCACCTAGAAACCATACTCATAAGTGAAACAATCACTTATGTAAGAAACTGAAAGTAAGTAAGATTCAAAATTTACAATAGATACCGTGAAAGGGAAAGAAACCACTCAAAGGGAAACCATATTGTTTGATCAATTTTGCTTGCCTGTATCTGGCAGCCTAAGCAACTATTTTGAAGATAACAATATGCAATATAACAACCATTGTTAAATTCCTATCATCTGTTTTGAAATCCTAAAACACTGTTGTTTTGTTGTCGTTGTTTGACTTTCATGTTGCTGTTTTTTCTTGTTCCTTTCATTCCTTTTTGATTTTTCTGGATTTTGTTTTCTCTTTAAAATTAAAAAAAAAAAAGCCCTCTGCCTACCAGCTGCCACCATCAGAAAGCTTGCTTCCTGAGGGCAGCCAGAGTGAGAAGGGACACGCAGCCAGATAACCCCCATACACGCGCAGGCCACTATTGAAGACTCTTGCTTCCCACGGGCAGCCATCGCCCACTCAGAGAATCAGACAAACACACACTTGTGTGCCTGCCACCATCACAGGAGTCATGGTATAGACAGGCATGCTGAGATAAAAAGCAGCCACACTATCACACAACCCTGGCCATCAGGGAAGCCCCAGTATAGCTGCATGGGTCTGGCGAAGCCCACCTCCAAGGGAACCTGGGATCAGAGAAACCCAGCCACACTATCACACAACCCTGGCCATCAGGGAAGCCCCAGTATAGCTGCATGGGTCTGGCGAAGCCCACCTCCAAGGGAACCTGGGATCAGAGAAACCCAGGTGCCAGGTCCATTTTCCTACACCACAGAGGGTCAGCCAACATGGGAAATGCCTGGGACCCCACAATCAGTTTGTTGGGAGGAAGCCAGGAGAATGTCAAGACAAAGGAACAAAAGGCAATATCAGACCTCCAGCCCACTCAGAACAAGTCTGGGAGACACAGTCATGGAAAAAAATGAAAGTCACACACCTGAAATCTCTTAGAGGACAGCAATGAAGCAAAGAAACAACTGCATGAGACTGTAAAAGTAATCAGATCAGAAATAATGTCTCATGTAAAAGAAGAAATCACAAACATAATGAAAGATATGCTAAGCATATCTAAAGAAGACATGGATTTAAAAAAAGAGGAGCAGAGGAAAAAGATGGAAACCTTGAATGAATAATACATTAAGGAATTACAATGCATGAAACATAGTCAAAGAGATATCTAAGAAATTAAAAAGATGATTGAAAGCTGGCAAAACCATTTGAAAGAGACTGAAGGTAGACTTTTAGACCTTGAAGACAGGATTGCAGCTGTCGTGAAAGGAAAGGGTTCTTAAAAATAACAAGGAACCAGGAAAAAACAATTCAACAGCTGCAAGATGATGCAAAAAAAAAATAATAATAATAATAGTGATAGGTATCAGTGAAGAAGCAGGAGTCAACACAAATGAAATAAAAAGGCTATTTGCAGAAGTAATAGCAGAAAACGTCTGAAAATGGGAAGAAGACCTGGCATATGCAGATAAGCAAGGCATACAGAACTCCAACTAGACATGCCCAAAGTAAATCCATACCCAGACATATAATAATCAAGATCCCAGAAATTCAGTAAAAGAACAGAATATTAAAAGTTGTTAAGAGAAAAGAAACAGACCACCTATGAAGGAAAACCCATCAGAATCACAGCAGACTTGTCAACACAAACCATCAAGTCAAGATGAGTTTGGAATGAAGTGTTTCAAATCTTCAAAGGAAGTAACTTCCAATCCAGACTGATGTACGCTGCAAAACTATCTTTCAAAACTGATGGAAAAATAAGATACTTCCATGATAAAGAACAACTGAAGGAATTCACAACCACCAAAATAACCCTACAAAGAGTGCTGAAGGATGTTCTAGAGAGAGATAAAGATGACCATGGTTCCAGGAACAGCAGCAGAGGAGGACTGCCAAACATGACAGGCAATTGAATGAAGGGCAAAGGAAAGTGGAGGCAAACAGCAGGAGGATAGTATGTCAGAGATGAACCAATGTATGCTGGTTGTAACTATTAATGTAGATGGCCTCAATTCACCAATAAAAAGAAACACAGGGAGAGTGGATCAAGAAACAAGATCCATCAATATACTGTATACAAGAAACACATTTAACTCAAAAGGAAATTCATAGACTGAAAATCAAGGGAGAGAAAACAATTGTTCCACATGACAGGAAACCAGAAAAAAGCAAAGGTAACTTGCCCATCAACCACAGAATGGATAATAAAGATATAGTATTTTTATATAATGGAAATCTACCCAGCTGTAAAGTAGGATAATCTCAAGGCTCTTGTAGGTAAATGGATGCAAATGGAGAGCATGTTCATGGGAGAAACGGCTTGAACTCATACATAACTAGCAGAAAAAACAGGAGTTAGTGGGATCCAAAAAGCACAATATATATTATGAAAGTGATAGGGGAGCAAACACCAGTGGGGGAAGGTGGTAACCACTGTTAATTTCTTATTGCCTTGTCTGGAACGCTTGTATTGTTTTCATAATTTTGTTAGGTTTGGTTTTGTTCTGCTTGTTTTGTTAGATTTTACTGTATTTGATACTATGGGCAGCCATTTTGAAGATAATATGGTAACCATTGTTGGTTTCCTATCATCTTGTTTTGAAGTCCTATAATGCTTTCATTCTTTTGTTTAATTGGTTTTATCCTGTTTTGTTTTGTTTTATTTTATTATGTGTGATGGTATGAACAGATATTTTGAAGAAAACAAGACATTGTGGCAGTCATTGTTGATTTCCTATCATCTTGTTTTGAAGTCCTATAATGCTTTTATTCTTTTGTTTTGATTGATTTTATTCTGTTGTGTTTTATTTTATTTTATCACATGTGATAGTATGAATGGCTCTTTTGAAGAAAATGAGACATTATAGTAGCTATTGTTCATTTCCTGTTATCTGATTTTGAAGTCCTGTAATGCTTTCATTCTTTTGTTTTGATTGGTTTTAGTCTGTTTTCTATTATTTGATATCATCATTGTGAAGTTATGGAGAGCTATTTTGAAGAAAATAAGAGACATGATGTTACCCATTGTTGATTTCCTATTGTCTTGTTTTGAAGTCCCATAAAGCTTTCACTCTTTGTTTTGATTGGTTTATACTATTTTTTTTTGTTTGATTTTGTCTTGTGTGAAGATATGGACAACTATTTCAAAGAAAACAAGAGACATTATGGTAGCCACTGTTGATTTCCTGTTGTCTTATTTTGAAGTCCTGTGTTGCTTGCATGGTCCTGTTCTGATTTGCTTTGCTCTGTTTTGCTTATATGATCCGAAGAGAAACCACAGTATGTTCTGTTTTGTTTTATTTTATTTTCTTTAAAAATAAAATTAAATAAATAAATAAAAATTTTAAAATGTATAAGTTTCTCCACAAATTTTTACTAATTTTAATTTAAATCACTGCTACTCTTACAGGAATAAAATACTTCACGCCACTGTTTTCATTATGCCTCTTTCCTGCTGCCTTTTAGAATTTCACTTTATAGATGTGATATAGTCTACCTTTAGAATATCGCATGTTATTTATGATGTCCTGATATTCCCTACTAGTATAGGCAGCTAAGTTAGATAGAAATTATACAGTCAGAGAGGGACTGGGCCCTCCAGGAAGTCAGCAGAAAGAAAAAACCAGAATTGTGACTGGAGGTGCATCTGAAGAAGATCAGGCCTCCAGATAAAGACACAATGGCCAGGCCTACATGCCTCCCTAAAGGATAAGCAGTAACTTGGAGTTATACCGTATTCAGCACCACCTAGTCCGGGAAGTCCAGACGGCATAAGTCAGTCACCCACATGGGTGACCAGACCCATTCTTTCCCCAAAATGCCTTTGTTCTTCCCTTGCTACATAACCCACATCCCTACTGAACCAGTATTTGCTAAGCAGCTGTATTTGTAATCCTGTAGTTTTACCCACTTTGCACCCACATTGTGACTTTGCTATATAAATTCTCCTGACAAAGGGTCTCAGTGGCAACCCACTTCCAGGACCCCTCCTGCCTCTCAGGAGCTATTTCTATTCCCCAATAAACCTTTGCCACTCTTAAAAAAATTAAACATTTTTGCATTTTAAAGAACACTACTGACAAAATGAGAAGAGAACTCATAGAGTCAAAGAACACACTTACAAATCACATGTCTGATAAGGGTCTACTATCCAAAATAAATAAAAACTCTTACAACTAAGTAATAAGAATACAAGCCAATATAAACATGAGCCAAAAAAGTCATTCATCTTCACTAGTCATAAGAATGCAAATTGAAAGTGCAGTGAGATATGACATCACATGCACTAGGATGGCTGTGATCAAAGACAGTTAATAACAGCTGCTTGTAAAGTTGTGGGACACGCGAACCTTCACACATTGCTGATTGGAGTGTAACAATGCAACCACTTTGGAAAACAGTTTGGCAGTTCCTCAAAAATTTTAAACACAGAATTGCCATATGGAGAAGTCTATCTCCAGGCTAAAATCCTAAGTATGATCTTTCAGGAAGACCCTAAAGCAAATACCAGTCTTTACCTGATAGACCTCATGGAAGGAGCTATCATCTCTACACCAGACTCAGGGCACAGCCAATATACCACAGATTCTGGAGGAAATTCAAGCAAAAACTCAGCTGTCCTCCCTAAGGCCCATTAGGTCACACTCAGAAGCTTGTCTGAATTACTAGCCCAGGCTCCTCCATTCAGGGGCTTCTGCTCAGGCTCTCTCCAAAAGTGTAAGTGAGACCTTCCTATTGAGGTTCTAGGGGGAGGGAGGGCTTTCAGCTATCAATGGTCCTCCAGCATCATGATAATGAACAGTTACAGATGTTGTGAAAGTATAAAACAAACACAGGAAGGATGTGCACTTCCAGAGAGTCTCTACCTCTGGAGAGTGAGGGAAAACAGAAATGGAAGAGATTTCCATCGAATCTATAGTATTTCTTTTTTTTGGGGGGGGGATCTTAAAACAATTATAACAAAGCAGAATGTATTAAAAGTTGGTGTACATGAATGTATGTGTGTCATATTTATTAAATAATTTCATAATACAAAAGAATTTAAAATGTTGAAATACTATTAGCATTAGATGGTAGAATCATATGTGATTTTAATTTTTTTCTTCATTTTTTTGCATTTTTCAAATTCTTCACACCAGCATGAACCTCTTTTATAACGATAACAAACAGTACATTGTGCTTTTCAAAAAGGTATCACTACCAGTAACTGTATTCAGAGAGCCATAAAATTTTATTTTTATTAAACTGCAATATATACTTTAAAAATTGAGTGAATATTAAAACCTCATTTTGTTACAGAAAAAAAAAAACTCCACAGGTATTTTTAATAGATCAGTGCATTAGCCGGGAGTGGTGGCGTACGCCTTTAATCCCAGCACTCGGGAGGCTGAGGTAGGCAGAGCGTTGTGAGTTCGAGGCCGGCTTGGGCTACAACGCGAGCGTAAGGCCGGCCTGAGCTACATAGTGCGAACCTGCCTCAAAAAACCAGGGCCGGGAGTTTGGCTCAGTGGCTTAAGCGCCTGCCCTGGCAGGCGCAAGGTTGAGAGTTCAATCCCCGGTGCCGCAAAAAAAAAAAAAAAAAAAAAATAGATCAGTGCATTTACTGAAATGTTTTTACCCTTCAAATAGAAGCCAAAATTTAAAAAATTTAATAAGTTATTCAGGAACTGAAGTGCAAATAATTATAGCTGCAACAGTTATTCTGTCTATTAAAATCCTTTTGAAAACATGACCTTAACTAACCTAGGATTGCCTGAATGTGTTCATTCACGCTATTACTATAAATTACTCTGTGTACAGATATATTTATTGATTAATAGATGGTTTTTTTAGAGCCAAAACATCTAATTCAGTAGTTTCCAAAGATTTTTTTTAAAACTCACTCTTCATATTAAACAAAGTGCTCATGAGGAAAACAAGAAACAGAAACAAAGGTCCTCTGTCTGAATCAGGAGCTGACCCTGAGTCCTGGCCCACTCCTTCTCTCACCTCCTTCCCCTCCTCCTCCCTCATTCCCTAGCTCCCCTCCGGAGGTGTCTCCCAGCACCAACCTACTCCTCCTCCTCCCTCACAGCATAGCTCCCTCTGCTGGTGTTGCCTGGGGTTCTACCAACCCCTGGCTCTCATCACCCTTCCCTCTGGCTATAGCCCTCTGGACAACCACTGCCCACCTGAAAATACTGACATTCTTCAGTCCTTCATGTGAAACCGTATGAAAGTGACACTCCTCAATAACTCTGCTGCTCTACAGCACTGAACGCTGTTGACCTTAGAAAACCATTAAGCTCCTTGGAAACTGTCTCATATCTTGCCTAACATATTCTCCTAGTTCTCCTTTTGTGCATCCTGTGTGTCTGCGCCCTCTGAGCCTCCCCCAAGGCTGCTTCTGTATCTGCCCCTTACACACTTTGGCCTCTCAAGGTCTTCATCACATGTTCATCTCACACAGATGCTGACAACCCTGTGTCTCCTCACCAGCCAGGAACACTCTCTCTCTCGAAGCCCCAGGAATGCAACATTTGCTAACTGGACATGATACCCTCACAACCCCAAAAGCAATTCAAACAACATGCTCAAGACCAAATTACTTACTGTGGGTCCCTTTCTCTGCAAATCCTTCCTCAAGCCTTCCCTAAACACCTAGATGCTGTTGCACATTGAACAGTGTTTCCTGAAAAGATACGCTGAAGTCCTCCACCGCCTAAGGATGTGGCCTTATTTGGAAACAAGGACTTTGTAGATGTAATCAGATTAAGATGACATTATATTGTATCATTCTATTGGACAGTACAGAGAGAAAAGCATGACATGCAGAGAGTATGCAATATAATTACAGGGGCAAAGGCTAGAGCAATGTGGCAAGAAGTATGCCTTTACCCAGATCTGTCCTTTCCTGCCTGCCTCTCCAGTCTGCAGAAACTTGTTCAGCAAAGAGCCTCATTTCCTAGTACTTGCAGCTATCTAGCTTCCTGAGATGAGGATTGGCTTCTAGCACAGAGTCCCCTCACAGTAGTCATGGTAAGAGTCACAACACCCTTTGTACCTATGCTTCTGCTAACTGCTCTACTCTGGCTGCTAGCCCTGCTCCCATGTTCCGGTGAACATCAGGACCCCAGCAATGCCATTTTCCATACTACCTGTGCCTCCATCCAAATTGGATGCTGTCCAGTGCATGAACCCTCCCATTTCTCACAAGTAAATCTAAGTCTTGAGAAGGATATCTAACAGATGGAGTCTAAGTCACATGCTTGCTCTACAGCTGCAAAGGGCTGATAACACACCTCTCCAGTAATCCACCAAAGGACAGAATATTCATTAGGTGGAAAATACAGGAAGTGTGGTCAGAAGGTCATCTAACAACCAGAAAATACAATAAATATTCACTTTACATCTGTTTGAAGAAATGTCCCAAACCAAATAAAATATAGTTGCAAATTTTTTAAAAAGAAAAAGACTGATAAAGAGTGGAGACATGTAACTATTGAGAAACTCTAGAAAACTATGATACTTATGTCACTGAAATGCTCAGGGTCTGGAGTAAGCACTAGCTATGTCAAGAGTGATTCCAACCACAGCCGAGGTTGTGGCAACACTGTCCGAGGTCCCAGGCAGAGTGAGTGAACACTTTCAACTCCGAGTCATCTGTCTCACTCTCAGTCAACTGAAAGCACTAATCAGAACTATGAGCGAAGAGAAGTAAGTTTTAATTGAGTTTATTGTTAATCGTGCAACATTAGTTAAAATCTCAAAAGAGAATATTACCTGGCCAACTATTACCTGTAATATTAAAATGATAATGCTTTATTTTTAGAAGAAAAGTTGTATGAAACACAGAAATGAAATAGAGGAAAACCAACCCCTTCTGTCAAATATGCTACCATCAGTTATGCCACCAATTAATCTTATTATCAAGCATAGGATCCTAAAATTACAGTCTATTTCTTCTGTTTTCCATATGTATACAATATGTCACAGGGGATTTTTAATTACCCTTTCAAAGCTTATATTTTTTGGTTACCATTCACCAGTAAGTGTAATTCAAGCTCCAAATGGAATTATTACAAAAGCTTTAGTCTCTTAAGTGTATTTGTTCATTGAACAAGTACTAACTCAGCATCTACTACATGCATCTTCTCTCACACAGCTTTTCTTTTTTCTAAGATAGGGAAAATGACAAGATGCCACTAAATTGAAAGGAACTGGGTAGTAAAAGCATAGAAATTGATGCAGAAGAGCAGGGGAGAGTTGCTGGAGTGATGCTCTTGAGAAAGTGGTGCCACCAGGACACAAGCAGAATAATGAAATCATTTTCCAGTGGTATATAATAGACTAGGAGGAAGGGCCCTGCTAATCTGAGAAATGACTCCAGCACGGCCCTTTGTCATAGTGCCTGAACACTCTTGAATAGTACAAAACTATTCGATTCAAAACTACACTGCCCAAAGAGACTTGAATCGAGACAGATGTGCTTTAATCTCAGACATTGATACCTTGACACTGATAAGTTAGTCATTATTGTTTTAATATCAAGATAAAATGTAATAGTCAAAAGACAATGAGAAACTTCTTCAAGAAAATGAGAAATTGATCACCAGTGAATATCCCTACTCATTTTCCCCCATGTTCTAGTTTTCTACCTATTTTGCTATTAAAAATTTTTGTCTTCTTTTTTAATGTTCTAATGTTAGGCAAACCCAAGTCTGAATCTTTGCTGTCCAATTTACTATTTATGTGTTTTGGCTACTAAAGCAAAATTAGCTAAGCCAAACTCCACTTCTTACACATACCACTGTGTTCATTTCCTCGGGGTGACATGGAAGGGAGACCCCTCGGGTATATAGAAACACCACATTCCCTCTCATTGCTCAGAAAATGTGTTTTCTCCCAGGCTCTCCTGCTATCTTCTGTTATAGAGAAATACTCCAGCTCCATTTTCTCAGTAGTCCAAAGCAATTCAAGCAAATAATGTTAGCTGTCTACTGACATCTTTTCCCTGGTAATCAGTATATCCTACTCGCTTCCACCATGACCTCTTCTTAAAATTCCTAGCAGTCAAACAAACAAATCTCACACAGGACCACAGGCTCTGAGAGGCAGCAGCTGAGTGGAAGCAGGTTGCTTCAAAGCAAAAGAAGGAAAACATTAAGTCGTCAAGTCATCCTTCTCTAACCAGCTCTGAAACGGAATATTTCAAAAAATAGGAAATATGTCACTAAAAATGCACTATGGTTTCCCCATACACTGAATCTTCTTTGATTTAATACAAAGATTGTTGGGTTGTACATAGCAGAAAGGTCTGAAATAACAAACAGAAAAATAACTTTTTTATTCATAAGTTCTAAGACAAGTGTAGTCATGGTCTTTTATTTGGGAGTGAGGAAGGGATGGTATGCTAGAAGATGATTTTGCCACATAGGATTTTGTAGTTTATTTCTAATTTAATTTTAGCCAGCTATACATGCCCTATATTATATGAACTAGGGAAAAGCTGGAAATAATTTGAACATCTTAAGAAGAGAAAACTGATTAAATTATGCTTTATACAAATGATAGAATACGCTATGGGTGATTAAAACTGAAACTATAGAAAGTACTTATTGATTCAGTGTGTGTGTGCATGTGTGTGTCTAGAAGAGGATTTGAAATTGGGATGCTAACTTGTTTTCTGCCAGCTTTTCCCCTCTGGCTTAGTAGGATCCTAAGTGCTCCTACTGGGCTATTTTTCTTCTTTTCTGCACTGAGAAAATACTGCTTTTGTAATACAGAAACAATACAAGAAACCTTTGTCAACAAGTTACTGTATTATCCCTCTTTGTAAAATCACTAATAGCATTTCATGGCCATTAAAATTAAAGAGTTTTGAGTTATAAAAGAAGGAATTCCATTAGGCATAAGAATACTCTTGGTATTTTTGGCTTTCTGGTTATAGAAATGTTCATAGGACCAAAACAGTAAAAAGAATTTATAAATCACCTTCCTCAGAGACTTTTCCCCTTTTAATTTGTTATAAAGATGGTGAGAAATAAAAGAGATGAGTGCTTGTTATGTCTTGGCTTCAAGAACGAACTCAGACTAAATGTTCCTTTTGTTTCTCTAATCCTACTACTTTATGGTCTCTATTAAGAGAACCTAAATAGGAACCAATTAACTGTAAATACAGTGAGAAGTCTGGGCAATTAAACAAGTGGGTCATGTTCACCTAGTGTTTATACTCCAGCCATCAAAATGATATACTTTGAGGCACAAACACAAATTAAATTTAGATCCAACAACCTTGAAATTTCTCATTATACATCAATGGCAGTTTGCTTGTCTCTAATGATTTTTTTTAAGGGAAAAAACATTAGGCATTATAAGAGGACATTATACACTTTTTTTTTTTTTGTTTTCAAGTCAAATATCACCACCTTTTGAAATTCAAGTCCATAGCTAAAGAAAGTAATTATAGTGATTCACTAAGAAGGATAATACAACGTGTATAATTATACAAATGCCTTTCACTAGGCATAAAGTTACATAAAAATGTGTACTCTTACTCCTTATCAACAGACTGGTAAAAAATAAATAAATAAAATAAAAATTAAAAAGCAATTGAGCCACTTCCAAATCAACATTCCGTAGTCTTTACACAAAGTAGCAGAGACTTTCACAGAGAAAATATTCCTGTTACCAATATAAAGTCATTATTATTACACCTGTTTATAAATGATCACTAGGTTTTGCTATCTTATTTGCAAACTCAGGGCAAGCAGGGGCAGCCCAGAACTACAGGGAGGAAGAAAGTTTCTCTGGGTGATATTGGGAAAAAAAATTTTCCTCAATTCCACCTAACTGAGAAAAATCCAAAAACAGCCATCTGGGACTTCTTCAAGGGCTTCTAACTGGAAGAATACATCCAGGAGTCCTAGAGAAAATTTGGTAATTTTCAAAGAACAGACAGGGTCATGCATACAACTTCCATGTACATGGACAAAGTTTTGAAGGCCACCCTGCAGGCAGATCTGTAATGCAAAGTGCTTCATATTACAAACCAGAAGCAGAGGCTGTAGATGTCCTACTGACATCTGTGGTTTTTACTTCTTCAGAGCATACTGGATTGAATTCCAAATAGTGAAGGTTGGTCTAAAGATTTTTTTTAATCCCTTGGCCTTCTCTGGCCATAGCTTGATACACTGGAAGTGGCAGTGAATCAGTGGTACTCCAGGGATGGCCCTCCCTCAGTGCCTGAGAAGACCTGACAGATAAATACTTCACTCTCTCCTTTTGAATAGGATAATCCTTAATTATTTGCTTCCAAGTTCCTCCACAGGTTTGAGCCCTGGTTTCCCTCAGTGACAACTTGCCCCCCAAATCCTTTATCTATGCTTTTGCCTTCCTGATCACACTTCTCATCTTCTACGCGTGTCCTATGATCACCTCCAGAATAAACCACTTTTATTGGAATCCCTGCCTCAGTGTCACCTTTTAGGGGACCCAAACTAAGAGACAAGTTGAAAGAGACCCAGTATATAAAGATAGAAATTTATTGACAGTTTCCTGTAAGTACAAGAAGAATGAAGCTGAGCTAGATCTTCAGAAAGTGGATTCTAGGGCCTGGACATTGCCAGAACTCACTTTTCTCCAAGTGTTGACATTATTCTGTAAGGCCAGGTTTCTTCATGGCTACAAACATGGTCACCAAATATCCTTATGCCTTTTTCATCTTAACTTCAATTCTGTTCACTGAGTCCCAGCTCAACACATTCTCAGGAAAGAATTCTACTTGAATCACCTTGAATCTGTGAAACATTCCTGCTGCTATCATTTTTGAAACAGAGGCATGAATACCAGAACTTACTTCCCTAGGTATGGCCAAGGTGGTAAGGTCTTTCAAACAGTGGGACTCACTTAGTCATTTAAACCATGTACTTTGAATGAAGGGAAGAAAGGTTTTCCTAAAGAAGTAGGCTCTTATTCTCAGTCTGATGACACATAATATTTGCTAACTCCTGTTATTCTATCTTTCATCCACCTTTGCAATCTTTATAACAATCCCATGATGTAGATAATCTCTCTCACACACACACACACTTCGCTCCCATAGGGAAACTGATGCCCAAAAATATATAAGTAGCATGTCCAAAGTCAAAGAGGAAGGTGCAGAGCTAGAATTAAACACAGGTAACCCAGGTCTGGCATCTTTGCTGGCTTCTCCTGACTCCTAAGGGAAGGCAACCCACAAACCCTCCTTACTTCTGTCACTGCTGCAGCTCATGGCACCATTTACCAAGTGGGTAGATGAAGCAGCTCTATGAAAATTAGAAGGGAATTCAGAAAAAATAAGGTGAGTGGAGACTGAACAAATAGAGAGCAGTGCCTTACTGGGAAATAAGCCAGTTTGGACCCCTAGAGCATAAAGTGTATTTAGCTCATGTACACAGAATCTTCAAATGCTAACCCCCAAATGTGTGGATCTTGAAAATGCCTTTCTGTCTGTGAAAATGCATTTTTCTTTTTCTTTTTGGTACCAGGGATAGGAAAATGATGATTTTTAAATGGTTTAATGTGACAGATGTGGATCAAGGTTATGAGCAGTTCACATTTTCAAATCTTTATTTTGACATTTCATTACAGGCCATAATATTGTCGCAGTTTGAAAATTTTGCTATTAATGTGCATTTTTTAAAAATCCTCTTTCACAGGGACACTTGCACTTCAGAATATTGGGTTTCTAATATCCTACTACGATGTTTTAAGAATACAACTTCTGGCACTTTAAAATGTTTTCTTTTAATGGCATTGTAGAATTCTTTTTGAATTCTTACATTTTTATTAATACATATTTACAGAGAGTAATGGGTTTCCTTTTGGCACAACTATATGTGCATACAACGTGGTCCCTACAGTTCTAACTGACAGTCCAACAGGCCCAGATTTTAAAAATAGTATTCTAAATTTAAAAATTAGTAACATCATAAACTATTAATACTTCCTAAATAAGTTATGACATAAATTGATGTAAAGGGATATGGTTGGTAAGATCATTTGGCATAACTCATTTTTAAGAATAAGTTGAATGTTGCCCTGCAAGATAACTAAAATGGTGCTTTAATTCCTTCGCCTCTGAGATGGTAATTTGGCTTTCGTGTTGCCCTGCGCTTTAAATCCCTGACTTCCTCACTCTGCTTCCTCTTCACGCTCACTGCATCGGGCAGCGCAGCACCCACCCCACTTCCTTGACCTTTCTCTTGAGTTCTCCAGAACACATAGGTTCCTCCCTCTTCCACCAGGGCTCTCCACACTGTCCTGAGGGCTTTTCTTGTAAACCTGATGCATTCTCAAGACAAGCATCAATTCCGCCCTTCCACACTTAGCTCTGCCCGTGTGGGTATGGGGGGAGAGGGGGTTGTATGGGTGGGCAGGTGCGTATGTGTGTGGCCAAATTACATTGAATCCTCCTTGCAGGAAAAGACTAAGTCATGTGCTCCTGACAGGTAAGTGCCATAATATCTACTTAAGGGGCAAAGAAAATGATGAACGTGTCTCTCCTTTCCTTCCCTCACTTTCATTTCGCAGATCTCCTGGAAAAACAGCTCCTCCAAAGAGTGACTTTCAGGTTGAGAGATGCCCAGCGGCACTACAATGCCACGGGGGAATTCCCAGGGCTCCTGCATCACAGCACAAATCTCAGCCCCGCTAAAATATTGCTCCTGCTCTTCCCTGTATGTGCTGAGACTATTCAGAATTAAACTGGAGAAAGGCTTAATCTTCACCATTCAAAAGACACTCCAGAGATGTACCAACACTAGAGGCACAGAAAAATAAAACAGCTACTCTTAAGAGGAAATAAAGGCACTGAACATGATATAGCAGTGTTGCAGCCCTAGGCCAACACTGTCAGTCCAGGTATGACAGGCCAATCACTGACGTTCCTTCGTGCCTCAGTTACCGATTCACTGCTTCTTACATCCTAATACCCGCTTCAGTAAACAATGGAGTCCCTTTCAGTGCTCCTCCCCTAAAGTGAGCACAGTGTTAAACTTTCTCTGTAGATGGTGCTGGAGAGACTACGCAGGATGAAAAGGCTTTCTGCAACTTCTGGTGGGCAGGGGCAGGCAGTCTAGATTGGGACTGACCTGTGCAGCCTGTCCCAGCCCCCAGGCCCAGAGACACTCTCCTGCAACACTGCAGCCTCAGTGTGGTACCCCCTGAATGCAGGCCTCTAATCCAGAAGCCAGAGCCCAGCACTGCCCACGCCCTATAAGGGCCTCAAGTACAGAGCCTGAATTCACCAGTCCTCCCTCCCAGTGGTCCCCAACTCTGAAGGCCCTCTGTGCCGGTGGCACTGAACCTCTGGTGTGTGCCCATGCCATGGGTACTGATCAGTAGCTCCTCCTCCTGTCCTGCAGGCAGCTGCTCCTACTGGCTCCACAGCACCAGGCCAGTTCCCACCTGGCACATCCAGGCAATCTCTCTGCTGACTGTTAGGCTACCACACTTGAACCCTTCTTAATTTGTTCATCCTGGGTAAGCTCCTGAAGCCCTAGGATAACATGTTGAGCTTTCTTCTATTTTACTGTTACTCTCACGTCATAGTTAAACATTCTTCATATTAAAATCCCTCTACTTGATCTACAATGTCATTTCTATCATCTGATTGGAACCACCCTGCCACATTTCATTCTGAGACTTGGGGCCAATGTGCCAACACTAAGTATTTAAAACAGACTATTTCTTTGTTTCATGGGTCTTGACTTCTGAATCTATTAAGGGAGGTATGCTTCTTTTTCA
>RJWM01038476.1:0-16714 GCA_004363535.1 Dasyprocta punctata | reverse complement strand
TGTCTATATCTGTCAATATCCCCAACCCCTAGGAAGGTAATGATATGCAATATTGTAACTACTGCCAAACTTCAACCACCTCAGTGTGTAAACCTACAATGTTATCATATCAGATCTGTTGTTGTTGTTTGTCTGTCTTTTTTGACTTTTATTTCTAGCTTCTGTATCTATTTTCTCTTAAATAAAAAAAAAAAATAATTTTCTGCTTTTTAAGATAGACAGTTTGCATCTGCTTTCAGCATGCCCTGCAGGATGGTGTGTGCATAGGCATTGGATGCCAAGTGCAAAGAGCAAGTGCACAGTGGTGGGGGCAGCACCTCCATGAGAACTGCCTTGGGTCACAAGTCCTGGAGGAGACAAGTTGTATGCAGTGATGGAGGGCAGAGCAGGCCACCCCATGATACACCCTGAGTTCCTCAGTCAGTAAGGAAGTATATGCTTTGAGCTTTCTTGGGCTCCAGTTACCCCAAAGGAAGGTATAAATAATAAGGTGTTATCCCTCAGCTCTGGATAGCAGAAGTCTACTACCAAGGCATTATGAGGCCATGGTCCTGGTCATATTGTCAAGAAAACTCCTTCCTGCTTCTCTGGTATTGGAGGACCCGTCACTCTGGCAGCACTGCATCCATCTCTGTCCTTCTGTGACTTTGTCTTTGTCTTTCTCTCTGTCTCTGTCTGTCTGTCTGACTCTCTTTCTGGCTCTCTCTGTCTCTCTCATTCTCACTAGTTCTGTTCATACTGATTTCCATCCACACACCCCATTTTCTTAGACCTTTGCCTCAGCCTCCCATACTGCTGGGATTGCAAGTATGTACTAAAAACTGAATGTGTGCCATTGTCAGACAACACCAGTCATAGTATTTAAGGCCCACCCTTATCCATGATGACCTCATCTCTACTCTTCTGATCTGCAAAGACCAAGGATACAAGTAAGGTCCCATTCTGGTTTCCCAGATGACTTGCCATTGGCATTTGCTCTTCAACCCAGTATGTGAAAATGACAGATGATGTCCCAGACAAGTTCCAAGAGTCTCCTGCCTCCTGGGTGTCTTCTGATTGTTGACCTCAGTGAGGGATCATCTGTGCCATAGGCCGAGTGGGGGTGCCGCTTCCTACCATGCTTCAGGGCTGGAGCTGGGCCCTGAGTACTAAGAATGATCTTCGGGGGGCTGGTTGGGCTCCCTCCATTTCAGAGGAATTGAGAGCCAGCAGGACCCACTCAGGCAAAACCAATTGCATCTTGTGGCCACTGTGGAACATCCAGGGAGACCCCAGTCTGGGAGCAGAAGGAGAGGAGGCTCCAGGTGGAATGGATGTGGGTCAGCAGCCTATGTGCAGTTCATCTGCAAGCCCCTGGACAGGCCGGTCCTGTGCTGCCCTCCTCTGGTTCTTTCCATTCTTTGCTTGACCCTGTAGTGTTATGGTTTCCTTTCTTCTCTGCTGATTTTTTTTTTTTTGGACCAGGGATCAAACTCACCACCTCGTGCCTACCAGGCAGGTGCTGATGCCACTGAGCTGAATCTCTGGCCTCTCTGGTGATATTGAGGGGAAGTACATGACCACACACACACACACACACACACACACACACACACACACACACACAGGGGATTTGGTTTCAGGGAACAAATTTTAGTAGACTCCAGTATACACTGCTCCACGGTCCAAAATAGGGACTTAGCATTGCCCCCTCATCGGTGTATGAAAGTGTTTTCTCACGCTGGGTATGGTGGCTATTCCTGTAATCTCTTTGCTAGTGTGACCGAGGCAGGAGGAGAACTACGACTTCCAGGCCAGCCTGGGCTACCTAGTGAGCACAAGGGCAGCTTGAAGTACATAGCAAGAACTAGTGTCAAAACCAGAAACCAACATAGACATATCCAACAGGCTCAGGCAAAGGGGGCTTCTAAAACCAAGAGAGGATGTCCATGTAAGCTGTTTGGAAATGAAGTCCTCAGTTTGCAGTTTGTGGCATTGTGGAAGGAGCTCTAGCACAAGTTGCTGATCTGAATGCTGTGCTCCTAACCTCCTGTGACAAGATCTGAAGTGACTTCAGACTGTGCCTGTGTGAGCACGTGCAGTGCTGGGGATGCAGCCCTGGGCCTCCACATGCTTGGCACCTGCTCTACCACCAGTCCTCATCCCAGCCTTAGCAGGGTGTGACACGGGTGAGTTCATTTGGGCATGTGACTTTCACAATACCAAGACTGACAACTGGGAAAAAGAACACAGACACAGGGCAGGGCAGGAAGCCAGGGTCCTCTGCAGAGACCAGACAGTGCCTGCTTTCTCCAGACACCTGCAGAGCAGGGAGAATTGAAAACTGTCCATCACAGGGCTGGGATTGGACTGTGAACCCTGTTTTGCCCCAGAGCAGGGAACATGCAAGATTCCATGTGGCCTCTGTGAAGACTCTGCTGCCTGCCACTTGGGTGTCCAGAGGAACCCAGGTCATCCAGACTGTGCCAAGATTTCAGCTGGGCAGGCTAGCCAACATCCCAGCCTCAGTGACCATGAATGATCTTTGCAGAGTCCTTGGTCTGGGTTCACTTCTCTGACTTTAGTTTTTGTCCTTTTTATGCAAATGGGGGGTGCTGATAGGGTTAGGGAAATGGTGTAAGAAACTGCATCGGCACAAGGGGTTAGTCAGTGTGTGTGTCTTAGTTACTTTTCACTAGTTGCTGGGACAAAATACTGAACACCCAAAATTAGGGAAGGAAAGGTTTACTTCTTACAGTTCTTGGAGGTTTCAATACATATTCAGCTGGTTCCAGGGCAGGGTGGCATGACACTTGGGCAACACTTGGAGGCATCAGCCAGAGCAAAAATGGACAAGAGCAAGCCTCTTTTCTTCCCTTATATTTTACACAGGCCCCCCCCCCCCCACTCAGGGTGGGTGTAGCACTCAGAAAGCTTGCCTTCCTTTGCACAGGCTGAGGATGTTTACAAAGTAAGAAGGCACTGAGTGTCTCAGTAAACTTCTGACCTTCTCAAATTGACACAATGAACAGGTAACTGCTTGTGCTCTACACCCCGGAATGTGGAGCTGCTGAGTTACTTAATGAAGCGTCTAGACTTCTCAAGTTGACACAATGTATAAACCATAACTGTGTGTTACTTAGCCTTTGGGCCCCGGGGTCTTGGAGATTCTCGGACGTTTTTTTTTTTTATTTTTTATTTTACTTTTTGTTGTTGTTGTTTTTCTTGTTGTTGTCGGTTGTTTTGTTTTGTTTGGGTTTTTTTTTTTTTTTTTTTTGGTGTTTGTGTAGCATTTCACTGTGCAGTTCAGGGTGGTCTTGGACTCACTTTGGAGTCCAGGCTGGCTTCAAAATCGCAGGGATCTTTCTTTCTCAGCCACAGTACTGCTAAGAAACGGTCTTTGACACCACACCAGGTCCTATTTTTCCATATTTATTTATTCCTTTGTTTAACCCAGTGATGTGCCTTTCTCTGCCCCTGGCCCTGCCCATCTCTATTTTCAGTAGTGGAGTTTGCCCCAGGGCCTTTGCCTTGAGTGGTAACCTCAGCCCAGTTTGTATCTGTGCAGCACTCAAACCCGACATGACGCGCTGTCTCCGCGCACGTTGCTGGCCTCCAGTGGCCTCTGCCTCTGTAGTGACCCAGGCTGAGGACCAGGAGAGCGGGGAGGGTCGCGGGGTCAGAAGAGGGTGCCGCCATGGAGAAGAAGCTGTCCAGTGGCTGCCGGAAGCATGTAGTGACCAGGTCGAAGCGAAGGACCGGGTCTCGCATCAGGTGGAGGCAGGAAGGCCTCGTGTTGTAGGGAGCTGGGACCCCCGGCGCCCTCTTCCCTCCCGTATGGCATCGCGGCTCCGCGTTCGCCTGGCCAAGCTCGCCGCGAGCCCGCGACCCCAGGAGGAGCGGCCGGGCCCCTCGGCTTCTCCTCGGCCCGTGCTCTGAGCTTCTCCTGAGCTCCGTCCTCCCGCGGAGAGCGGGCTGGGGCGGGTCTGTATGCGGGGCCCTGGTTGACTCTTGGCCGGGGCGCAGGGCTAGGGGCGGGAAGGGGGCGCCAAGCTCTCTGAGCCTCTCCCTGCAGAGGGCGCAGCAGCCTCCCAGCCGCCCTGAGGAGGGCGCCGCTGGAGCGGTGGATGGGGACCCCGCTGGTCCGGCTTCCTGTCCTTCTCCCCCTTCCTCACTCCAGACCTGCGGTGGGCAGCGCTGACCTGGGCCGAGCGCGGCGCTCTCTGTGGCCGTTGCTCCCGGGTCTCCCTCACCTGGGGCGACCCTGGTGTGCAGGGTGTGTTGTGTGCGGTGTGCGGGCTCCGTGCTGTCTGAGCCTCATCCTCAGAACAAGGAGATAGATCGGCTTCCCAAACCCCGGGGAAAGCACCCAGCCTCGTGCGACAGGCAAGAAGTGGACGCCGCCAAGGGTGCCTTGCTGTCCCTGTGGGCACCGGTTCCAGGCACTTCATGACATGTCTGTGTTTGGCGTTCTATAGACCAGGAGAGGGGGATGGTCAACCTGTTCAAAAGGTTACTTTCTAATCATTTTGTGTATTTTTTTTTCGTGTGTGTGTGTGTGTGTGTGTGTGTGTGTGTGTGTGTGTGTGCCTGGGAGCTGGTGGTTTTGTTTCATTTCCAGCCTGTTATTTAAATGGTCCCCGGTACCAGAGCTGAGGTTCTAAACTCTTTCAGTTTGTTGGCAGGGGCAGAGGAGGAGTGTGACCATCACGGGGGAAGCTGCCTGCGGCCAGTGGCTGTATAGGGACTCAGTCTCTGGACAGTGTGGCCAGGTGTGTCCTGAAGGCTGCATAGAGTTCCTGCTCCCTCATCTCCTCTGCAAGAGAAGGATCCTTCACTAGGAGCAATTTGACACGAGATGATGTTGTTAATGTGCTGACTGGTTCTAGAGTAAGGTCTAAAACAGCCTGTTGATCCTGAACCTGCTGTTTTCAGATAAATTTTCATTCTGTGGGTGTCTTTAATAGTTGCTTTTCCTCACTTAAATGATTACTGCTCTAAACTTCCATATAGGTTAGAGCAGTACATGTGAATGATTCTGTCAGTTGTAGTCCTCTGTTACTAATATACTTAAGAAAATAGAAATACCATATAGCATTTTTTTAGATTGAAACTATTGTTCTTTGATCAGTTTTTCTTTGATTTTTTGTTAATTGTATCCTTTGATGTACAGAAGCATTTGTATTTGATATACTGAGTCTTCATTACACTTCTTATGCAGTTATTGTTCTGTTCAGAAAGTACTTGTCTATGCCTGTGACTTCAAGAGTTTTATTTTTGTTGTCTTTGAATAATTATTTCTTTTATTATTTAGATCTTTGATGTATTTTTATTTTAATTATAGTACATGTTGACAGATAAGGGTCTAGTTTTAATCTTCTGCATGTGTCTAGCCAGTATTCCCAACACCATTTATTCAAAAAGTTATCTTTCCTCCAGCATATTTGTCAGAGACTGGATGGCTGCTTGTGTCTAGGTTTTATCTGCAGCCTCTGTGCCATCCAGGTGATCTACTTGCCTGTTTTTGTGCCAGGACCATGCCATTTTTATCACTGTAACTTTGTCATATAACTCAAAATCCAAGATTGTGGTGCCTACTGCTTTGCTCTTATTGGCCATGATTACTTTTCCTATTCTGGGTGACTTCTGGTTCTATGTAAATTTGAGGATGTTTGTTTTCTAGTTTTTTGAGGAATACTGTGGTATTTTCCTTGGGATTGTGTTTATTTCTGATATCATTTTGGCTGTAGAGTCATTTTGACAATATTGGATCTGCATACTCAGAAATGATGGATATGTTTATGTTTTCTAATGTGCTGTTTCATCTCATTTTTCAGACTATTGTAGTTTTTATGTTTGAGATGTCATTCACTTCCTTGGTTAGATGAATTCCTAAGGATTTGGTTTTTCTTAAGGCTATTTCAAATGGTACTGTTTTCTTAACTTCTTTCTCGGTGTGTTCATTATCGGTATACAGGAATCCTCTTGGTTTTTGTGTATTTATTTGGTATCCTACATTGCTGAAGTTGATTATTACTTTTCAGAATCTTCTGGGGAAATTTCTTTGATTTCCTGTGGAAAGGATCACATCAAGTGCGAATAATGAAAATTTGACTCCTTCCTTGCCTATAATTGTCCCTTTTATCTCTTTCTCTTGCTTGATTCCTCAGGCTAAAGCTTCAAGTAATATACTGGACAGGTGCAGTGATCATGAACACAGTTTTGACTGATTTTATAAGAAAGGCTTTCCATTTCTCCCCACTTAGTAGATTATTGTCAAGAGGTTTGTCATCAGTGGCTTCTATCAGAATGAGATAAAATCCTTCTATTCCTATTTTCTCTGGGTTTTATCATGAGTAGGTGTTAGGTTTTGCCATTCTTTTCACATGTCTACTGAGACGATCATGTGAATTTTGTACGTGCTTCTGCATTACTTGATGAGTTGATTTGTGTATGTTGAACCATCCTTACATGCCTTGGGTGAAGCCTACTTGGTCATGATCTTTTTTACTGATTTGTTACATGGTATTTGCCATTATCTTGTTGAGCATTTTGACAGCTATGTTCCTTAACACATTCCCAATAGCCCCATAACTCATGTCTTGTGGCCATGCTGTTTTAAGCACCGGTGAAACATGTATGTGTGTCCAATGCATGGTTGCAGTACTTAAACTATAAGTGGTACAAACTGCTGCAAATGAGAGTCATGCGTGAACCCTGGACTTCTCTTAGATAATAAGTGTTTTATTAATTCCTTTATTTTGTTGCCTCTTTAGGACTGTTCTGAGCTTTCAACTTCTTGATTCAAATTTGGTTCTTTTCCCCTTTTGGTTTTTGAGACAGGGTTTCACTATATAGTTCAGGCTGGCTTTCAAGTCACTTTGCAGCCCAAGCTGACCTTCAACTCGCAGAGATCCTACTGCCTCAGCCTCTCGAGTGCTGAAATTATAGGCACGTGCCACATTGCCTGTTGGGTCAGTTTGGATAATCCATGTATGTCAAGGGATGTATCCATTTCTTCAGTATTCTCAAATTTATTGAATTACATTTTGAAAATACTTATCGTTTGAAGTTTGACAGAGTCCCTTTTGATTTCACCTTTTTGATTTCTAATTTCATTGACAAGGGTCTTTCCCTTCCTTCATTTGGTAAATTTAATCTGAGGATTATTCTATTTTGTTTATTCTTTTGAAGAGCTAGCTCTTCCATTCACTGATTTTTGTAATTTTTGATCTTGATTTTTTAAATTTTTGCTCTCTTCTTTATAATCTTTCCTGGTATTTCCTTGGGATTTGGATTTTTCTTTTGCCTGGACCCTTCCGGTGCGCCATTTAGTTATTTATTTGGGCTTGCTCTGTTCTTCTACTGTAGATATTCACAACAATAAGCTTCCCTGTTATGACTGCTTTTATCATAGCTTGTTATATTTTGGAAGGACATTCTCATTTGAGTCTAGAAACTTTAATTTTTTCCTTGATCTCTTATGTGACCCCTTTATTAGTCAAGGTTGCATTACTTCATTGTCATGTTTTGTAGAATTTCTCTTGCTTTTATACCATTGTTTTCTAGTTTCATTGCAGTGTGGTGTGTTAGTATAAATAACATAATTTCATTCTTTTGTATTTCTTTAAACAAGCTCTGTGGGCTATGGTGTTGTGTATTTTGGAGCCAGTTCCTCGTGCTGGTGTGCTTGATGTCATGTGGAACCGTCTGTAGATAGCCACGAAGTCCAAGTGTTTGAAGGTATGGTTCCCCCTGATATTTGTTAGTTGATTTTCTGTGCTGTGGCTCTGTCTGGTACTGTGAGAGTTGCCCTTACTAAAAGGTGGTGACAGGGCCCAGAGAGATAGTGAAAAGAAATGCTGTACCAGCACAAATGGTTAGTCAGTGAATGTTACTTAGTACTCTGGCACCCTGTGGTCTTGGTGTTTTTTTTTTTATGTATGTGTATATGTATGAATGTATTGATGCTTTTATGATAGAATTATGTGGTGCAGTTTGGGCTGGTCTTTGTAGCTCAGATTGGTCTCAAACTCTAGGACTCTTCTGCCTCAACCTCAGCAGTCCTGGGACTAGGCATGTGACATCACACCAGGCCCTACTTTTCCATATTTATTCATTTATTTGTTGATTCCAGTGATCTACCTTTCTGTCTGTCCCTGTCCCTGGCCCTGCCCATCTCTATTTTCAGTACTGAAGTTTACCCCAGGGCCTTTGCACCGAGTGGTATCCTCAGGCAATTTTGTATCTGTGCAGCAGTGAGGCCGGAAGTGACGCACTGTCCCCGCCCATGCTGCTGGCCTCTGTGATCTCTGCCCCTATGGTGACCCTGACTGAGGACCAGGAGGGTGGGAAGGGCTGCGGGGTCAGATAGAGGCCGCCTACTTGGAGAAGAAGCTGTGCAGTGACTTGCAAAGGATATGGTGAGCGGGCGGGGCTAAGGGCCCAGTTCCACATCAGGTGGCGTTAGGGCGGCCTCGGGGCGCGGGGGACAGGGACCCCGGCGCCCTCTTCACGCCCTCATGGCCGCCCCGGCTCCCCGTGTGCCCGACCGAGCTCGCTGCGAGCCCGCGAGATCGCGAAGTGCAGCCCTGCCCGCGGATTCTCCACCTAGGCCCTGGATGTGAGCTTCTCCTGGGCGCGGGGCGGGAAGGGGCGCCGACTTCTCTGAGCCTCTCTGTGCAGAGGGCGGGCAGCTGCTTTTAGAGGAAGCTCTCTAACAGCCTGCTGGTTTTGAACATGTTGTTTTCGGGTAAATTTTCACTCTTTGGTATCTTTAAGGAAATAATTGCTTTTTTTTTCTACTTGAAAAAATTTTAAAGCCCTCATGTGGATGATTGGGTCAGTTGTGGTTCTGTGTTACTAATATACTTACAAAAGAGAAATACCATATCTCGTTTTTGGATTGAAAGTTTTGTGCCTAGATAGGTTTTTCTTTACTTTTGTAATTGTTTCCTTTGGTGTCCAGAATCCTTTTAATTTGATATATTCCAGCATATTCATTCTTCATGGCATGACTTGTGCCACTGGTATAGTTTCAGAAAGTACTTGTCTATGCCTATGACTTCACCTATTTTATCTTTGAGCTATCAAATATTTCTTTACATTATATCTTTGTTTTAATAGCAGATCTTCAATCCATTTTTATTTTAATGTAGCACATGTTGAAAGATAAGGGTTTCCCCCCTGGAGTGGAAGTTGGGTTTTGCCATTCTTATTAAGTGTGTACTGAGATGATCATGTGATTTATGTACTTGCTTCTGCATATGTGATGGATTGATTTGTATTTTTGTATTTTTTTTTAGATACAATCTCCCTATGCAGTTCAAACTGCTCTTGAGCTCTCTTTATAGCCCAGGCTGGCCTCAGATGCTCAGTGATCTTCTTGCCTCAGCCTCCTAAGTACTGGGCCTACAGGGGTGGGCCACCTCACCTGCTTTGATGTGTATATTTGAAGCAACTTTACATTCCTGAGCTGAAGCCTCTGTGGTCATGATGTATGATCTGTTTTACTGATTTGTTACCCTCTTGTTTGCCATTATCTTGTGGAGGATTTTTGCATCTATGTCCTTTAACACATTCACAATAGGGCCAAATGTCTCATTGCCATGTTGTTTGAAGTACCAGTGGAACATATATGTGTGTTCAGTGCACGGCCATAGGACTTATCCCACCAGTGATAGAAGCTGTCCCCTAGGACAGTCACACTTGTATCAGTGGAAGATCAAGGCTGTGGAAATGTGTTCAAGAGATTGGTCTTTAGTAAGTAGTTTTTTTTCAGTCAGGTGTTTGTGTGGTTTGAGAATGAAAGTAATGCTTCCTTCTAGGAAAGAGTTTGGAAGTAGTGTTTTCCTTTTAGTTGCATTCAAGAGTTTGAGGCATTTTGGCCTTAGATCTTCCCTGATGTTCTAATCTAATTTAATGATGAATTTATCAAACCTTGGTCTTTTCTTAGTTGGTATGTTTTTATTAATTCCTTGATTTTGTTGCCTCTTACCTGAATCTTCCGAGCTCTCATCTTCCTAATTGAGTTTTTTTTCTTTTCTTTTCTTTTCTTTTCTTTTCTTTTCTTTTCTTTTCTTTTCTTTTCTTTTTGTTTTTGAGACAGGATTTTGTTGTGCAGTTTAGGCTGACTTTGAACTCACTTTGTAGCCTAAGGTGACCTTGAACTCTCAGAATCCTTGACTCAGCCTGCCAAGTACTGCAATTACAGGCATGCAACACCATGTCTGGTGATTCAGGTTTGATAATTCACATGTCAAAGAATCTATGCCTTTCTTCAGTATTCTCAAGTTTATTGAATTACATGCTTTGAAAGTACTGATCTTCTGAAGTGTCACACTGTCTCTTTTGATTTCACCTTTTTCCTTTCTAATTGGGTTGATATGTTTCTTTCCCATCCTTCTTTTGCTAAATTTGGTCCAAATGTTTGTCTATTTTGTTTATTCTTTTGAAGAGCCACTTCTTTCATCCTCTAATATTTTTGCATTTTTTGATCACAAATTACTTAATTTCTGTTCTCATCTTTCTAATCTTTCCTAGTTTTAGCTATGGCTTTGGATTCTTTGTGGTTTTCCTAGACCCTTCAAGTGCCTTGTTTGGTTATTTATTCGAGCTTGCTTGGTTTTTCTACCATGGACATTCTCAGCAATAAACTTCCCCTTTAGGACTGGTTAAACTTGTCTCATAGGTGGTTTTATTTTGTAATGACATTATCATTGGAGTCTTGAAACTTTAGTTTCTTCCTAGATCTCTTCTGTGACCTGTTTATATTTTGAGATTACCTTGATTGCCACATTTTTGCAGAATTTGTCTTGTTTCCTTTGACATTCTTTTCTAATTTCACTGCAGTATGCTGTGATAATATAAATGAGATAATGTTGATTTATTTGTGTTTATTTAAGTGAGTTCTATTGGGAAACATGTGATGCAATTTGGAGAGAGTTCCTTGTACCGGTGAGCTAAGCGTGTATTCCTTACTTGTGTGGAACAGTGTGCAGATACTTGTGAAGCCCATGTGTTTGAAGGTGTGGTTCACTCCTGATATTTGTTAGTTGATTTTCTTTTTCTTCTTCTTGATTTGTATATTTGTGAGATTTGGATGTTAACATGTTCACCCCTGGGGCTGTGATTTGTCTAGCTGTCTGCCAGGTCACTCTGATTTGACCCGTTATGTTCCTGTCAACTTCAGCCACCAGTGACACATGCATAAGTGTCCTATTGAGCATCTTGAACCATTTTATTTGGAAAAAGACTGATAAACATGAGTAGATTCATTTGTACCACCAGTGGTACAAGCTGCATGATGGGACAGTCATGCAAGCTAGCAGGAATGTGTTCAGGTTCATGTGGAGAAGTCTGCTATTCTGTAACTTTTAAGGGCTTACTTTTATAACTGATTTCTTATTTTTCCTCTTAACAGCTTTTTCAGTTTGATCCTTGTAGTGAATTTGTGAGATTTTGACAGTGATGTGTTTTGAGGCAGACCTTTTATGGTTATGACTATTTAGAATTCTATATGCCTCACTGGTTTTTGAGTTACAGTATTTTAACATATATGATCACCTGTATATATGCTATCTTCTAGATCTGACAGTCTCTCCTGATGTTGGTCATTTGCACTCCCTGTATTGTATACTTTGATTAGATTTTTATATCTGCTAGGTTTCTGTTTTATATTTTAGTGTACTCTAAATTGGGAGTTGTCACTTTTGATGATAGTGGCAGGAAGGTTCTTTGGTATTCAGACCTGAGTCATGCATGCCCCAGAGGCTTACGTCAGCATGGAGGGAAGAGAGTAAAGAATGCTGTGGGCTGTGTTTGTATCTGAGAACCTTCCATGGGATTGTACCTGAGACCCTTCCATGGGGCTGTACCTGAGACCCTTCCATGGGGCTGTAACTGAGATCTTCCTATGGACTCCTGGGCACAGAGATTGGGTGTAAATTAAAGCAAGTCAGCCCTGCCTGGGAGAGGAAACCATGCTGCCCTAACCATTGGCTGGGTGGTGAAGAGAGGGAGGATACAAGGATTTAAACCTGTATTGAACTTGGACTTACATTCCAAAACAAAGCAGAAAATAATTACAAGTAATAGGTCCTTAATGGGAGAGAGGACAGAAGAAGTGACAGAAGGGAAGTGTTCCCATGGCTGAGACAAATGCTCCCAGCCACCTGGCACTGAGCCCTTGCTGCTCTTCTGGCCGGAGCACAGAACTCAGAAGTGGAAATGTGCAAAGTGTGCTCAGTGTCCTCACCTGCAGCCACCTCTGGGCCTGGAGTAGCGACTGATCCTCCAGGCTGCTCTGAACCGCCCAGACCTGTCCTAGTCAGCAAAGGGACACATACATGATGGCTGCTTTGTTTTCACAGGAGCCACTGGCTGCTTGTTTCCAATGAAGCCTTTTGTTTAGCATTTATTTTTATTATTCTTTACTCTCCTATTTTTCTCTCAGCAGCCAGGGAGAAGCAGATCCCAGTTGGGCACAATGCTGATGGGACTCCTTAGCCAAAGTGTCATCCCTGGCACAAGCTGCCTTTTATACACTGCTGAAAGAGACTTCAGATGCGTTCTCTGCTGTGTTTCTGTCAGGGTTGTCTTTCCCACAGTGTTCACTAACATGCTTCACCTGTGTGTGTAAAGTCCCCAGAGTCAGTGTTGACCTGCACATTGTCAGCAGCACCAAAAAGTCACCCTCCAGCCACCCCCATCCCTCTATAGCAGTGCAGGCTCCATGCCCTCGGCCTTCAGCACCCCACTTCTGAGCAGCTCAACCCATGTTATGTTTTGGGGAGAAGCAGAAACAGTGCACCACAAAGAAGGGATTCCCTCATGAGCTGTGGGAGGCTGCCACTGTCATGGTTAGAAAGCTGGAGCTGAGCACAGGCAGAGTGCAGCTGCAGTCAGAGGCTGCAGGCAGGAAGAGCCGCTGTCCAGCAAACCCAGCCAGGCTGGGGACTTCCTCCTTCCTAACAGCCCTGCTGAAACTGTCCAGGCTGCTCCTGCAGCTCTGGTCCAGTGCTCCATCCCCATGTCCACTCCCACCCCACACAGCTGGCCAGGGTCTTCACTGCCTTAACAATCTTACCCTAGTCACATCTGCTATGTCCCTCTGGTACTCTAATATCATAGTCTCAGGTTCTTCTGGGCACTGGGACATGGGCATCCTAAGGGTGTCCTTATTCCCTTCCCTGCTCCCCTATCCCTTCATCATGCTACAATGTCCACAGCTGCTTCTCAGAAGGATCCTCATCCTTGCTACACCACTGACTGGCCAGCAAATCAGCTGAGGTGTTTAGACCAAAACCCAAGGCTCTCCCTACTGGATACTAGAAGCAGGCACAGCAACCAGTTCCACAGGGCTGCCTAAGATCACCCAGCCCTGCTGACTGCTCCCTGGCAGGGCCTCTCCATCCTGTTGCTGACCAGTTACTCAGAGAACAGAGGGCTGTGTACCTGGGACATGCAGGATACCCACCAGGACAGTCACACCCCACTGTGACAGCTGAGCTCTGCAAATTGCCAGGGACTCCCAGTGACATGAGGAGCCAAGCCTGGCTGCTCTTGGGCACCTTTTCCACAGGGGCTTGGACATCAAATTCGTGTAACCCAGCCCTACCAAATGCAAGTTTGACCTTGTCCCTCACTGGTGGAGAGCAGCGTTCACTGGCCTGAGGTTATGCTTGGCTAGGCTTTGGAACAATGCTGTGTAGTGGATCCCAGCCTTGTGGTGAGGATGGGATCTGCTGCTTCATGGTAGGCAGTGGGAAGACCTGGGCCTGGGAAAGTTGTACTCTTCAGAGACGAATAGCAGAGGTCCTCAAAGTGAGAAGCAAATATGAGTCCTGGTGCCTTTGCCATCCCTGCCCCAGGTCCGCCTATAACAACACAAGGCTCTGAGCATAGTAAGCATAGAATTATCCCTGGACAACAGCAACTGGCAGGATTTTGCCCACACTGAAAAGATGCACAAGTATCCAGCAACATAGAATGTGAGTGTTGTGTTTAGTACAATAGAAAACTTAAGGGTTTATTCTCCTTGGTGAGATGGGGCAGGAGGCCCTGGAGAGCTGCTGAATCAGAGCCCAGCAGTAGGTAGTGGGAGAGAACGAGTGGCCCATGATGCCTAGGAATGTTCCCTTTCCATGGGGAGCGAGGCAGCCAGGATATTATTGGATGGGTCAGGAGCAGCACTGCTTCCTAGGCTCTTACTGCCCAAGTCAATGACTCAGGACACTCAGTGGACTGGAAAGATTACTATTTATTTTAGGGCAGAAGTCAGAAGGGACTGACCATGAAAGAAGCACTCAGGGGGAAAGATTGCTTCAAAAAAGAAGAGAAGATTAGGTCTTGCACTCAGCCCAGGTGGCCTTGAGAACCAGAGACCAGTGGCTCCAGAGTCCTTGCTGCCATCCTCATATGTCTTCTTGCTCAGCTGATCCAGGCAGTCGCGCTTGACCACATGATAGCACATTGGCAACAGGTGCCATGTTCAGGTGTTGTCATGTCAGAAGACTGGCTTTGGCTTCAGGGTTTCTTACTAACCCCGGGTCCCCCGCTTAAATTTCCTACTGTGCATGGCTGCTGACCTCCTTCTCAAATACTTTGCCAAAGGAGGCAGAGGTGCCCTTATCTCTGCCCAAGTTTGTGGCCAGAAATAAGAGCCACCAAATGCAGACCACCCATCTTGTTCACTAGCACCCCTGGAGCAAAGTGCATAGGGTGACTTCTGCTTCACAGATCACCAGTCATTTCTTGTGGAAGTCTGGCACTTGCTCACTTGACTTTGCCTGTAATTTTTGTTGTTTTGTTGTGCTTTGTTTTGTTGTGCTGGGAATGAAACTCAGGGTCTCACACTTTCCAGGCCATAGTGTCCCCAGCCTGGCTTTGTCTGTGATGGTGAGGCTTGCTGGTGACTGGGCAAAATCCTGCCATAGAACTGTGGTGACCTAGAGAAACTTGCAGCTTGGATGGGAACAAATGAGAACACCTGAAGAAGTGTTTGTCCCAGTGAGTGTAGGAGGCCCTTGAGAGAGAGAGTTTCCAAGGTCTGTAGGTCATGAAAAGGTCACAGAGTTTCAGGATGTGTCCATCTTTGCCACATCCTTCTCTTGCCTTGTTCTGTTGACAAGGTCCAAACATGGAAATAGATAGATGTTCAAGGAGGACATCTAAGAAAAGGCCGCAGCATAAAAATTGGCTGTGTGGGAATGGGTTAATGCTTCTTGGGAACTATTGTGGTAAATTGTGTTCTGATCAAGTTCAGAACATTTTTTCTTTTTACTTTCCCATGCACAAAAATCAGTAAACAAAGTATAGAAACTCACTAAGAACAAAGGGAGGGCACTCGCCCAGGCTTGCCTGGCACTCCAGAGGCACTGAACTCCCTGCAGCCAGACTCAGGGTTCAGGTGGCACCACACTCCAGGGTACGCTACGCCTAGCAGCCTGGGTCCCGGAAGTCTAGGCTCCCACCCAGTAAGGCAGAGACTCCACCAGAACACTGTGGGAATGCACCCTCACTAGCTGCACAGAGGATCCAGCTTTACCCAGTCCCGTGACTCAATGCAACCCACCAGGGGAATGCCTGGCCAGCCTCGCAGGACACAGAGCCACACAGGTCCCAGAAGAAAATGACAAAACGAAAGACCAAGAGGCAACTTCAATCCCCCAGCCCACAGAGAACAAACCAAAGAGACACTGAAATGGAAGGCACTGGGAGTCACACAACTGAACTTTCTTAAATGATAGCAAATGCAGCAAAGAAACAGCTTGATGAAGCTATAGAGAAACTCAAATGAGAAATAATCTCTCAGCTAAAAAAATGAAATGACAATCATTATTAAAGAAAGGTGTGTATCTAAAGAGCAAGATAAAAAAAATAAAGAACTTAAAGTGATGGAAACTTTGAACAATATAAGACACAAACAGAATGCATGAAAGAGATGCAAAGGGAAATACAGGAAATGCAAAATTCCATGGAAAGTTTGAAAAACTGCTTAAATGAAGTTGAAGATACAATTTCAGATCTTGAAGACAACATGGGAGATCATGGCCATGAAAGAGAAGATCTCTTAAAAATAGTAAGGAACCAAGAAACAACAATTCAACAGCTGCAAGACGATGCCAAGAGAAATAATATAAGATCAATAGGCATAAATGAAAAATCAGGAGTCAATACTAATGACCTGCAAAGACTATTCACAGAAATAATAGCAGAAATATTTCTAAACATGGGAACAGAATCTGAAATACAAGTAACTGAGGCATACAGAACCCCAATTAAACATAACCAAATAAATCTTCACCCAGACATATAATAATAAGGGTATCATAAATACAGCACAAGAACAAAATACTAAAAGCTGTCAGAGAAAAGAAACAGATCACCTATGAAGGAAAGCCTATCAGAATCACAGCAGACTTCGCAACACAAACCTTTAAGTTAAGAAGAGTTTGTAGTGAAGTATTTCAAATCCTGAAAGAAAACAGCTTTCAACCCAGATTGATGTACCCTGCAAAACTATCCTTAAAAATTGATGGAGAAATAAGATACTTTCATGACAAAGAACAACTGAAGAACTTTGTGGCCACCAAACCAACACTACAAAGATACTGAAAGGCACCCTACAAAGAGACAAAGATAGCCACAATCTTAAGAACAACAACAAAAGGAAACCACTAAGCAGGGCAAATAATTAAACAGAAAATGTAGAAAACCAACAACAGAAAGATAT
>RJWM01038475.1:0-16712 GCA_004363535.1 Dasyprocta punctata | reverse complement strand
TCAGCATGCTGTTGAGAAATGTGATGCTGAATTTTCTTTTTTCCTTGACTTCAGCATGTCCTTATTGTTGATATGTAGTGGAAAGCTTGAAAACAAAAATAAGGTAAGAAATATCTTTGTAACAAATTCTGTGGTCTGCAGGTGATTTCTCGTGAATAAAAGCATCTTACAGTTAGTCTACCGTGCATTTAAAGCTAAACCTGAAGTGTATTGGTAAGAATGAAATTCAGGTGCTGTACATCTTTATCATGTATTTGAACATCACATTGGTTCAGAAATAACCTTTATAAAATCAGGCTACTCTTCCCCCAGTTAAAGCAGAATAGATGTCTTTTTTGTATAAAGACATACACACACTTATGTTACTGATGCCCAAGGTTTACATTTGAGTCCTGCCTCAGAGCCCCTGAATTCACAGTCCTGTGTCACATAACCCATGGATGCCATGGGCAATTTTGCCACTGTGCAAAGTGTATGCACACAAGCACTTTATATAACCACTATATACCTAGACTCTGTGTCATAGATGTGGTGTGTAGCTGACTGAAAGATGGTTAGGTAGCCCATAACTGTATAATAAAAGCATACCTTTGAACTAATTTGAACAAAATACACAAATTGTAAATGTCTTCCAAAAGAATTGTCTTGTGCCAAATGGGCAGTGGTACAATTAAGAAAGCATGCATTTTTATTTGATTTACTAATATCAGTAATTATGGAAACTACACCAAATAAATTCAATGATAACTCAACCTTTAAAAAACTGCAGTCAAATTACTTGAAATTCTGAATTTATCTGACCATACTTAATGCCAAAAAATTACTTAAGGTTATTTTCTCTTCCTGAAAAGTTTGTGGTAATGGAAGTCAATGGATGGGCCAAAGTATTTATGCAATTGATTAGATACTTTGAAGTTCATATTTGCTAAAAATTGAATCATAGATGCTTTAGATAGATAAGTTCCCCATAGAAACTAAAGTAAGTATACTGGTTCAGTTTCTGGGAAAGAAGAAAAGATCACTATGGTGGAGTGTGTAGCATTTTTTAAAAATATCATGCGACTGTGGATAGCGATGTGATCAAAGACTAGCACATCTAAGCCAAGGCAGCACCCTGTCAGGGAAGTCAGCCTCTCCATTTCAGCACTTGTGATTCTCTGCATAGCATTAAGTTTTAGAAATTAGTGTAGTTACGCTCAGTTTTCCACTCACTTTACAAAAGATGGCAGCTCATAAAATGATTTATTTTGGGTCACTCTGTCTAATGAACAGAAAGAGTTATGAAGAAGGAGAAAATCTTTATTTAGCTGAAACACTATGATTCTGCTTTGTGAAAGATATTTTGCTTGAAAACCCTCTCTGCTAAATTTAAATTATACGGTTCAAAAGGACTGAAATGATAATGCATATATTTTTTAAAATGTCAAGATCTGGGGTAAGGATTTATGATTTCACAGTATGGTTGCACATTTCCATGTGCAAAGATTTTGCACTGATCTGGTTAAAGTAAAGGTAACTTTACAGTGTGGTGCAACTCTTTATCAAAACTGATTTTCATTGTTGATGTTGTTATGCAGGGGTTTTCACGATAGCCATGTTAATGTTGTAGATAGTTAACCAAGTGAAATTTTAAACAGTAGTATGTGTGATTATTGAATGTTTACAAAAGATAAATGACTTAGTGAGGTTAATTTTAATTAATGTACTTGAGATATCTTGTTGAGAAAAAATAAATGCTTGAGAGATTTAAAGCTATTTTCTTTTAAAAATGTTGAGGATACAAAGACACAACCTTAATTATTTTTTTATAGACAGCATACTTTTCAATATGAACTATCAAATAAGATGAATGTACTACATATGTGAAATACCAGTACTGGCTGTTGAGAAGACACATGCAGAGGTATCAAAAGGATCTATTGAGGCAGAAATACCATCTTTGCCCTTTAGAACTCATAGCTCATACTGTGTGCCATCCACCTGAAATAACTAGATGTTATAAACAATTTTCCATAAGTTATAAGTGGGTTATTTTATGAATATTCATAAATTAATCACACCCCTGTAACTTCCACTCAGTTCTAGAAATAAACAGTATTTGCATGCCAAAAGCCCCTTCTGTTCCTCCCCATTTGAGATTTTCTAAAGGTAATCAGTAGTGCGACTAATGATCTGATACATTATTGTGCTTGACGTTGAATTTTATGAAAATAGCTTAATATGGCTGCACTACTCTGTGTCTCCTTTCTTTGGTTCAGTGTTAAATTTCCAAGACTTACTCATTTTGCCGTCCCCCACAGTAAGTGGTAAGTGGTGACCAGTAGGTTCTAATTGCCTTTAAGAGTACCAATGAATGACTCCACCCACATTTCTATCACTCTATTGCTAATCCAGTTTATATGCTCTTCCACTTATTTTATTTTTATGTTTGGAGGGCGTGTGGCTCAGCGGCAGAGACTACTTAGCATGGCTGACGCCCTGGGTTTGATGCACAGAACCTGCCCTTCTCACCCCAAAGCGGTGCTACTGCGGGGAATTTAATTTTTGTCTTTTGAAAATCATAATGTCCATTCCATGTCGGCACAAAATGAAGAAAAGAATTTCTAGATTATAGTGTATGTGCACAATCAACTTCAGTGGGTGTTGCTGAGTTTTCAAAGTGTGTGTATCGTTTTGCATTTTTATAATTAGCTTAGAAAGATATCGCTTTGCCTTGACTTGGCATCTTATCAGTGTGCACAACTTCTATGACCTTTTTGCATGAGATAAAAATAAATTTAAGTTTTAAAGCATTACTAGTTGTTTTCTATCCTCAGCAAAACTTGGTATTCTCCTTAGTTTTCTAGTTATTAATCTAAGTGTTGGCCACTTGGGTAGATGTATAAAGGTATTAACTTCAGTCTCATTTTTCTATTTCCCTGGTGACTACAAATTTTGATCTGAGTTTCATCGATTCATTTTCCATCTGGAGATTTTCTTTTGTGAGCAGCTTGTGTCAATATGACTATTTTCTGTTTAATTTTTCTTTATTGAATTTCAAGAATTCTCTTTGTCTGCTAAGGACCAAGTCTTTCTTAGGCAATTACATTATAGACATCTCCATTTTTTGCCTTCTGATTTTTAACCTTGTACTTTGTAAGTTTTTTCTAGGTTTTGGTTTTTTGAGACAGTGTCTCACCATGTAGTCCAGGCTGGCCTCAAACTTGCAGTGATCTTCCTGCCTCCAGCTTCCAAGTGCTGGGATGACAGGTGTGCACCGTCAGGCCCAGCCTACTAAGTATGTCTTTTAACTGATACTTTAATACATGAAGTGTGCATCTTAATGATATACAATGTAACATTTATATATATATACATATTACATATAGCGTGATTTCTAAATCAGTTAAATACATCTGGACCCCTAACACGCCTAGAGTCCCATATATACCCTGTGTGTCAACTCCTCTTCAAGTGCGCAGCTGACAAATGCTTTCCTAACTTTGTAGGTTCCCTTTCATCTCAAAATTGCTTTCTTGGCTGTGTAGAAGCTTTTGCTTTCCATGTAATAATTTATGCTTGTTTATTTTTTGTGTTTTTTGGGTACTGTTCAAAAGAATTCCATGCCCATTCCAACAATCTGAAGCATTTTCTCCATGTATACGTCTAGTATTTTCATACTTTCATATCTCACATTAAGTCTTTAATCCATTTTGAGTTGATTTCAGTTCGTGTGACCGTCCAACTTGAAGGAGTGCCTCTGCCTGAGAGTCCAGAGTCCCCTCGGCAGCCCAATCTGGTTCTTTCCCTCCGTGTGCAGCTCCCCTCCTCCCACCTCGGCTTGGCACAGGCTGGACAATCTGGGAAGATGAGGCCTGTGTAACCCTTGGGGCACAAGCCTATTTTTTGTGGTTTACAAGGCTTTTTCCTGATATTTTAAATTTTATTTCTGGGCAATATTTTGAAGTCAGAAGTCAATAATTTGCCTTCCTTTTTATCCTTTGACCTTCAAATGGCATTTTCCTAATTCAGTGCAAAATCTTACTCTAAAGAAAGACATGGCACAAAGCACACTGGATTAAGCAGAGATGGTCGCAGGAGACAAACAATGGCGAGATTATACGGATCCATTGGTGTTTGTGGGCGTCTGATCACCAAGCCCACTGAGAGTGTAGGTCTCACCACTTAGACCTATTGTACTCTCTGAATCTATTTTTCTACCAAAACACATCGTTGGATGAGTAATATTTGTACTGGCTGTTCTTGAACTGAAAAATCTAGCATAAGAGAGTCTCTGTGTTGGCAGAATTTATGTTCTATTATAATAGAGGAAAATACTACATTTCTATATAATCATAAGAAAGCACTATCAAGTCATGAGTAGAACTACAGAAAACTTCACAAAAAATTTTGAGGTTTTAACTGATGGTGAAACAATAATACCTTTTGATAAACTGTGCTGCTTAATGAATGAGGAAACATCCTGAAAAAAGAAAAAAACTAAGTAAAAGTTTTGATGTATAGTAATGAAAATCTTCCATTTGCATGAATTTTCAATAGTAGTAAAGCTTTCGTGTGATACTTTACTTGTGATACATATTGCAATTTCTATTTTTGGATGATGAAATATTAATTATTTTTTAGTTCAGTAAAATAATTATCTAATGTGAGACTGAGGGTAGTTTTATTTTAAAATAAATCACATTATATGCTAATTATAATGTTTCATTCATTTTATAATGGAATATTGGAAAAGTCTGTGCTCAAACCTCAGAGAGTTTAGTAAGCATTTTTCCTAGTACATTTGAATCAAGTTAACTTTAATATTTCTACTTTTTTAATCAACAAAATTGCTTTGGTCTGAAAGTTTTTAGCTCCCCAAAATTCCTTTGTTGAAATCTAATCCCCTGGTGATGGCAGTGGGAGGTGGCACTTTCCAGAGGTGGGTAGGCCCTCATCACTGGGATTAGCGCCCTTCTAAGAGAACCTGCAAAGCCAAATTTCTCTCTGTGTCATAGACACAGGGGGAAGGGACTGTGGAGCAGGAAGTGAGCTCTCAGCAGACACCACATCTCTTGGCATCTTGATGTTGCATTTCTCGGTCTCTAAAAATATGTGACATGAATTTCTGTAGTTTGTAGATCATTCGATTTGTGATGTTTTGTTTTAGCAGCACGGATGCACTCAGACAAAACCGGTATTTTATGCTATTAGGAGAAGTGAATTGGCAAATAGCATTAAACAACAGCAAAGAAAAAAGAATACAGTTAATTGTAAAGTGAATTTCAAAAGCACAATGCTAGCAAGCAGTAAGTTATATTTGAAGAGAGACATCAGTTCAGTGCATCTGGTGTGCTAACGATAGGTCTGTGAATACACAGGAAGCAGGGGACATCCCACTGAGGAAAGCCGTGCGTGGCCACATATGAATGCTGAGGGCTATCATTTTTGGTGCTGGCAAGTGACATAATAATGGGATTCTTCATGTAAGGTGACACACACCTGTGATTCCAGCACTTGGGAGGCTGAGACAGGAGGATTTCTGTGAGTTTGAGGCCAGCCTGGGCCACAAAGTGAGTTCAAGATCAACCTGCACTACATAATGAGACCCTGTCTCAAAAAGTCAGAAATAAAGTACAAATAAACTAAAATAATGGGGTTCACAGCCAGATAGGGAGATATTCGTGCACAGATTCTGGGCAAACTGGACCCACATGACCGCTTGGGAAGGACTGACACCCATCCCCTGCTCTGGCTGTCAGCCCCATTATCTTATCTTATCTTATCTTATCTTATCTTATCTTATCTTATTCACCTAAGCGCCAAGCTTTAAACCGAGTCCCTGCCCTTGCTCGCCTGGCGGAGGGAGAGAAGCCCGGACGGTGGAGGTGGCCGCCTTGAGCTCCGGGCAGACAGACAGTCAGCCGTGCGGACCTGCAAGGCTAGCAGAAGTTGTTGGAAGTCAAATTTTAGAGGGAAATGATTAAGCTGCTGTCCTCCAAATGCGTCTTTTTGGAACTCTTTCCGGAAACAACCCCACGCCTACCTGCCCCCACCCGGGAACCTGAGTGTTGCAGCGCTTCCGTGCAGGGGTTGGGGAGGCGCGGAGAGGACTGGACCCCCGCGACCCCATCGGCGGCAGCGCGGGCTCCAGCAGCTCCGCCCGCCCAGCTTCAGACGGGCCGAGGGTTTGCGGGTGACCGAGCCCTGCTTTTGTGGAGGCCGCTATTAAATATGTGTGCGCAATACCAGCAAGTCCAGTTTCAATACTCACGAGGACAAGCTCTGTGACCCAAAGCTTAGAAGACAAAGCTGCTCACAAAATCAGAAATCAGGGCAAAGTACTTCAGATGTGTGTAAAATAACCATGCCCCGAAATGTTAAACTCTAAGCCCGGGCCCAGGACCGAGGAGAGACGCTGAGGAGAACACAGGCACCAGCTCCCGCTCCGGGCCGGTGCCCGGTGAGAGCGCTTCTCCCAGACGGCGTCGCCGAGCGCGGCTTCCACTCTGCAGTCGCTCCCCGCAGCTTTGGGGAACCTATCAAGGAGCACCCCTTGGGAAACGCGAGACTTCGGAGAGGTCCCTGCTCAAGGGGACCGTGTGTTCCTTTAGGGGCGCGATCAATCGACAGGTGCTGTGCTTGGAAGGCGTGACTCCGGCAGTTTGGAATCAATCTTTAAATATCAAGGGGCTCTTTTTGTTATTATGAAATACACATGTATTTACTACAAAATGATAAGAATGAGAAGATGGAACATGTAACCCAGGTAACAAGAACACACAGACTTTTCTTTCCTCAAATCTTGTTGATAAAGAATTCTACCAGCATGTATATCTGCACACGTGTCTGAATAACATGCGTAAGGAATACGTACTCCCAGACTGACTTCAGATTACCATGTGGCGCACCCCACTAGTTTTCGTTAACAATCACTGCTTTTTCATGATGACGGCTGTTTTCCTCATCCGCGGATTCAGATTCGGGTCTTTCCAGCCCTGGCATTGAGTTACGGCGGGAGGCGGCCCCCTTTGTCTCTTCTGTGCCGCGTCCCACCCATCAGCTCAGCTCGCCGGGACTGTCTAGAGAGCCAGCCCCGCCTTACTCCCGAGGGGCAGGAGGGCTGTCCTTTGGCTTGGTTTTCCTCTCGCAGACCTGGGAAGTGCAGGCGGTTTTCCCTGCAGAGCCATCTGTCTTCCTGATTTTTTTTAGTGCCTATAACATATTTCCCAGCCCTATATTGTTTTCAGCTGGGAATTAGCTCTGAAAGCTGGGTGGATTCAGATCTTTTCAGGAAGATGGCCCTGCTGGGGACGGCACAGCGCATCACCCCGCAGAGGAGAGCGCAGGCCTGGGTGTGACCCCTCCCGCACCACCTGAACCCCTCCACGCCCGGCTGTACTGCGCACGGTGACCCCGTGGTGCTGGACACAGTCCGGCTCGCCGACTGCGGCCTTGCCGAGAGTGCCAGGGCTGACACCGTCTAACGACCTTGCTGGCGCTGTTTTCCTGTCTGTTGTTTTGTTTTAAAGTGGTCAGCTTCGGCCACCTTTTCAAATGGCACTCGGATTTCAGTTTTAGTACATAGGATTCCCCCACTGCGAATTATGAATTCGTAGCACTGTTTTCTTTTTCATTTGCTTGTATTATATAGTCAGGTCCATTTCTAATCGTGAGGCAAGAGTTTTGCCTATTATTTTTAAATAAATTGTACCTATTTAACCCAAAACCATGTATTTAAATATTTTTAACTTACTGACGTGAACTGCTACCTTGAACATACACTAAGCTCTCCGATACGTGTAGCGACGTTTATGGTATTTTCCCTTTTCGGTCTTTCCATAGGCCAGTATATAACTTTTTGACTTTTCTGACATGCTGCGGTGTCCGAGAAGGCCCGTTCCGCCTCACCCCTGTTTTCAGAGTTCCGCCTGGTGTTTTATCTGGACGCTTTCCCTCGGGACCATCGGAATCACCTCCCACTGCCCTAAGCCTGCGGAGTCTCTCTGGCGTCCATAAATCGTGAGGGGCCGCGGCCGCTTGCGTGGATTCGGCCCTCCGCCTCCGAAAGCAGCGGTGCCTTCGGGGCTTCTGCGCCCTTTGGACTGCGCGGGTCCCCTTCGCCTGGGGAGCCTTCCTTCCCAGGGCGGCAAGCTCTGTCTCGTGATTTATTGTCACACACTAATAATTTGGAAATGCTGTATTTTTACAGTCTTACTCTTTTGGATGGCCTAGCTCACCTTTATAAATGTCTTAATTTCCTCATTTCCTGCAGTCTTCTTTTTCCTGTGTGTTTTAAATTTAGGGTGCGAGTGTAGTGATGCCTTGCCCCGTTACCTGGTGGGCTGACTTTCTGCTGAGCGTTGTCTCCCTTCCTGGAATCCGCCTTTCATTTAAAATCAGGCCGAGCCACACTTCTTAGCTGTGTAAACCCCATTTTGATATTCTTAGACAGACTTGACCAATTAACTTGAGAATTGAAAATCTTAGAAAAGATGTATATCTATTCTTGTCTGAAACAAAAAGGTCCACAGATTTTTAAGCCCACATGCAATACATTTAAAGTTCAGTTAATGTCTTTCTTCTTTATAAGAGTCTTCTCTGTCTTTACTTGTGCTCTGATTAACATTTTGGCCATTCTTTTAAGATTGTGATACACCATCTATTAACTATTGTTATTCTCTAATGATTTTATTATGAAATTATGTTTTATTTTTCATAGAAGACTGCTTTTTTATATTTTCTTTATTCATATTCTAATTGTATTACATTAGAATAAGAATAGATAATCTATGTCCATCTGCTTAATCTGTTATTGTTGGAATGTCTGGTTCTATTGCTAAAATTAAGGAATTTTTTTAAAGTAAAATATAAGAATATATATTTTATATTCCTGAGGATGGATATATATATATATATATATATATATATATATATATATCTCCACTGTATGCACATATTAAGTTTATATATATAATGCATTTACATATATAACTTTTAGGAAGAGACACTGCATAAACATTGAAATTAAACTTTTCTGTTTACTACTAGTGAACTAAGGTTTTCCATGTTAAAAACCTTGGTCTGGAGAACCCTGGACCGAGAAGCTGCTCATAACTGATGAGATAGTATAAGAAGGGCAGGCCCAGGTCTGGGGAAAGGAGAAGCAGGAGGCCGACACCTCAGAGGCAGGAGTTTTGGGTGTGGCTGCTCTGCTGGCTCTGGATAACAGTTACACACTGCATTCTTTTTTAAAGAGAATAAAACAAAGCAAAACAGAGCAAAGCAGATCAGAACAAAATAATGCAAGCAACACAGGATTTCAAAACAAGACAACAGGAAATCCACAGTGGCTACCATAATATCTCTTGTTTGAAATAGTTATCCATATCTTCACACACAATGATTTCAAAGAAAACACAATAGTATAAAACTGATAAAAACAAAAGAATTAAATCATTACAGGCCTTCAAAAACAGACAATAGAAAAATCAACAAGGCCTACTGTAATGTCTCTTGTTTTCTTCAAAATAGCTGTCCACGCTTTCACAAATATTGAAATCAAATAATACAAAACAGACTAAAATCAATCAAAACAAAGAATAAAAGCCTTATTGGACTTCACAACAACATGATAGGAAATCAGCAATGACTACCATAATGTCTTATTTTCTTCAAAGTAGCTGTTCATAACATCACATGTAATAAAATCAATTCTTGTAAACTCTTTAGGAAAAGTTCTAGGCATGTATAAGCATAAACATGTACATTTGTCATTTCTGTACTAGAGGGAAAAACAAAACAAAACAACAAATTACAAGAAAACAAGAAACGAAAGAGACTAATAAATAATAATAACAAAGAACCCGGAACAATAGCAATACAGGCTTGCAAAACAAGGTTGTAGGAACATAAATAAGGTTGTTATTTTCCATAGTTATCGTCAAAAGAGTTACTCAGATTACCATACGTAAGCATGCAAAATTGATCTGATCTTATGAATGTTAACTGTTTTGTTCCAAGAACTAATAGAATTAGTAATACAATCATCTTCACTATCTTAAATGTATATGTACAAATTTATATATTTTTTCTTTTCTCTTCCTTCTTTTCTCTTTTTCCCTGTTTGAACTATTTTTTCCCCTTTGGGCAGTGTTGTAGTCAGGGGTTACAGGGAGAACAGCTGCATACAGAACACAGAACACCCAGAGTTAAACACAAGAAAGTATAGGAAAATCTGTCCACAACACTAAAGACCCAGAATGTTCAGTCAAGGGCCTGGTTCCCACAGCAATGTCCTGCATGAGTCCAGCTAAAGGCCCAGAATGCATGACAATGCCTCCCACAAATCCAACTGGAAATCTAAGAGCCCACGATAAGGATTCATGCCAGTCTATTTTATGGTTCTGTGCTGGGAAGGCCAAAGGTCAGCAGTGGAAGCTAGAAAGTCTATGCCAGCAGGGTGAAGGAACTGTGCAGTAGGTTGAGGGTTCCACATTGGAGCCAAGAAGTCACACTCAAAACAAGGAGCGGGCCTTCCCTGAAGAGCACCACAGCCATCCTCAGCGGCAACGAGGTCCTGAGCTCCTCTGACAAAAAGAACATTCGAGTACAGGTCAGGAAGCCAAGCCTGACAAGATTCTCCAATACACATCTTCCCCTCCAGAACCAGGAAGTGATGCGCAATGTGAGGAGCAGAGTTCCCCCAAAGTGAACCACAGCCACTCTCAGCAGTGAGGTCCCGAGCTCCTCTGATGATAATGGCTGAATCCATACTGGGGAAGCCTGCATGACAAGCTCCTCAAGTCGGTGGTTTGAAACAACAGCACTTGGAACAACCCACAATACCTCACTCTTCTTCTCCACATCTCTATTTATGCTGGCAACATTCTTCAGGTAGACTACAACACTCAGCACCATGCCGATTTAATTCAGCTGGTGTTAAGTTGATCACCAGTTTTTAATCCATAACAGGCAGTTTGTTACCCTTTAACAGTATTTATTGAAGATTTTGTATCTTATTTACTCTTTCAGTTTCTTACACTAGGGAGACAATATGGTATTTACACATATGAGTTTGATTTATTTCACTTAGTATGGTCTTAAATTGAATCCATTTACCTATAAAAGCCTCAATGTGACCCTTCTTTACAGCTCAGTAGTACTCCATTGTATAAAAAATACCACACCTTTTTTTATTCATTCCTTGATTGATGGGCATTTAGGTTGTTTCCAAGATTTGGCTATAACAACATGTGCTGCTATAAACATGGGTGCACATATATCACTGTGGTATGAGGTTTTCATTTCTTCTGGGAATATGCCCAGAAGTGAAATAGCTGGGTCAAATGGAGCTTCCAATGCCAGTTTTTTGAGGAACATCAAGACTGGTTTCCACAGTGGCTGCACCAGTCTACACTCTCACCAACAGTGCAGGAGAGTTTCTTTTTCCCCACGGCCTCTCCAGCATTTGTTATTGGTGGTTTTCCTGATCCTGGCCATTCTATCTGAACTAAGATAGAATCTCAGTGTTGTTTTAATTTGCATTTTTTAATGAGCAATGATGCTGAACATTTTTTCATGTATTTATTTGCCATTTGTATTTCTTCAGCTGAGAAGTATGTATTCATCTCAGATGCCCATCTTTGGACTGGCTCTTTGAACTTCAGCAGACTGATTTTTAAAAATTCTTTCTATGTTCTAGATAGCAATCCCTTGTCTGAGGGACAGTTGACTAAGAATTTTTCCCAATTTGTGGCTTTCTTTTCACTCTGTTGGAGATTTCCTTTGACATGCAAAAACTTTTTAATAAGATGAGATCTCAGGTATTGATTCTGGGAAGTATTTCCCATGCAGTTTGATTCTTGTTCATGAATTCTCTGAATACCTGTATGTCTTCAAGGTTTCTACTTACTTTGTCTTCCAGCAGATTTACTGTCTATGTTTTAATATTTAGATCTTTGATCCATTTTGTCTTTAGTTTAGTGCACAGTGATAGACATGGATCTAGTTTTAGTTTTTGGCATATGGAAAACCAGTTTTTCCAGCACCACTTATTAAGGAGGCTATCTTTCTTCCAGTGTACATTTGGCTCCTTTGTCAAAAATGAGTTGGTTGAGTGTGTTTGTAGTTATGGCTATATCTTCTAATCTATCCCGTTGATCTTCAGATCTGTTTTTATTTCCAGTACCATGCTGATTTTATCATAGCAACTTTGTAATATAATTTCAAATCAGGGATGGTGATGCCTCCTGCCTTAGCTTTGTTGTACAGAATTGGGTTTGCTCTTCTAGGTCTCTTCTGTTCCACATGAATTTCAGGGATGATTTCTCTAGCTCTATGAAGTATGCAAGTGGCATTTTGATTGGAATTGCATTAAATCTGTATAACAATTTTAGGAGAATAGCCATTTTCACAATGTTTGTTATTCCTTCCCATAAACAGGGAATATTTTTCCATTTTCTGAAATCCTCTTTGATTTCCTTTTATGGAGTAATGTAATTTTCACTGTATAGATCTTTTACTTTCTTTGTTAGATTGATTCTGAAGTATTTTATCTTTTTGGATGCTAGAGTGAAGAGTGTGGTTTCCCTTATTTTTCTCTCAGTGAGTTTGTTGTTTGTGTACAAGAGTGCTATTGATTTTTGAGTGTTGACTTTGTATCCAGCTACCTTACTGAACCTGGTTATTACATCTAGAAGTTTTTCAATGGATTTTTAGGGGTCTTCTATGTAGAGTATTATATCATCTGCAAATAATGATAATTTAACTTCTTCCTTTCCTAACCTTATTCCTTTTGTTTCTCTCTCTTGTCTAATTACTCTGGCTAATGTTTCCAGAACTATATTGAATAGGAGTGGTGATAATGGACACCCTTGTCTTGTTCCTGATTTTAGGTTGAAAGTTTTCAGCTTTTGTCCTTTTAGTAAGATGTTGGCTGTTGGTTTATGATATATGACTTTTATCAGGTTAAGGTAGAGACCATCTATTTCAGTTTTCTGTAGGACTTTTATCATGAATGAGTGTTGGATTTTGTCAAAAGCTTTTTCTGCATCTATCAAGATGATCATGTGATTCTTGTCCTTTATTCTGTTGACATGGTGTGTTACATTTATTGATTTGTGTATGTTGAACCATCCCTGCATTCCTAGGATGAATTCTACTTGATATGGTGCATAATCTTCCTGATGACTTGCTGCATTCTATTTGCCGGTATTTTACTGAGGATTTTTGCATCTATGTTCATTAGGGAGATTGGCCTGTAATTTTCCTTTTTGGTTGGGTCTTTCTCTGGTTTTGGTATTAGGGTAATACTTGCTTCCAGGAATGAGCTAGGGAGACTTGCTTCCCTTTCAATTTCATTGAAGAGTTTGAGGAGTGTTGGCATTAAGTCTTACCTAAATTTCTTGTAGAATTCAGCAGTGAGTGTATCAAGACTTGGGCTTTTCTTTGTTGGTAAGGTTCTAATTACATTTTCAATTTCATTACCTGAAATTGGGTTATTCAGTAGTTTTGTATCTTCTTGATTCAGCTTTGGTAATTCATAGGTTTCTAGGAATCTGTCCATTTCTTCTGTGTTATTGAACTTATGGGAGTAAAGATTTTTGACATAGGTATTGATGATCTTCTGTATTTCCACAGGGTCTGTAGTGATTTCACCCTTTTCATTTCTTATTGCATGGATTTGAGTTATTTCTTTCCTTTTTTTGATAGGGTTGGCTAGGGTTTTATTGATTTTATTTATTCTTTAAAAGAACCAACTCTTCAATTCATTAATTCATTGTATTGTTTTCTTAGCTTCAATTGTATTAATTTCTGCTCTGCTCTTTATAATTTCCTCCCTTATTTGTGCTTTGGGCTTGACTTGTTCTAGAAGTTTGAGGTGTAGCATTAGGTTGTTTATGTGTGTTCTTTCCATTTTTCTGATGTGGCAGTTTAGTGCTATAAATTTTCCTTAGAGGACTGCTTTCATTGTACCCCACAGGTTTCAGTAATTTGTATTTGCATTTTTCTTCAATTGTAGATATTGTTTAACTTCTTCCCTAATTTCCTCTGTGACTCATTGATTGTTTAGGATAGTGCTATTTAATTTCCATGCATTTATAGTTTTTTTGTGGGACTTTTGTTGTTAATTTCCAAATTTATTGCACTATGGTCAGATAATATGCATGAAATTATTTCATTTCCTTCACATTTACTTAACCACATTCTGTGGGCTAGTATATGATCTATTTTACAGAACGACACATGTGAAGCTAAGAAGAATGTATATTTTGATGTCCTTGCCTGGAACACTTGGTACACATCTACTAGGTCCATTTGTTCACAAGATTGTTTCAGTTCTGTTATTTCTTTGATCTTTTGTTTGGTTGATCTGTCTCTTTGTGTCAGTGGGGTGTTAAGGTCTCCCATTATAACTGCATTATTGTTTATTTGGTTTTTCAAGTTTATTAAGATTTGTCTTACATAGTTGGGTGCTCCCATATTTGGTGCATATATATTTATGATTGTAATCTCTTCCTCTTCAAGTTTTTCCGTAAGTATGTAGTGACCTTCTCTAGCTCTTTTGATCGTTCTTGGTTTGAAATTCACATTGTCTGCAAACAGCTACCCCTGCTTTTTTCTGAGTTCCTGTTGCATGGAGTATTGTTTTCCATCCTTTGACTCTCAGACTATGAATTTCCTTTTGGGTTAGATGATTTTCTTGTATACAGCATATGGTTGGATGCAGTTTCTTGATCCATTCTGCTAGTCTGTTTCTTTTAATTTGTGAATTGAGGCCATTTATATTAATGGATATAACTGATACATATTGGCTTATTTTTGTTGTTATCTTTCTGTTGTTGTTTCTTTACCTTTTCCTCTGTTTAATACTTTGCCTTGGTAGTGTTTTTTTTCTGTTGGTGGTCCTGAAGTCATAGTTCTTTTTATGTCTATCTAGAATATCTTTCAGTATTCTTTCCTGGGTTGGTTTGGTGGTCATGAAGTTCTTCAGCTGTTCTTTGCTGTGGAAGTATCCTACTTCTCCATTAATTTTGAAGGACCATTTTTCAGGGTACATCAGTCTGGGTTGGAAGTCATTTTCCTTTAGGATTTGAAATACCTCACTCCATGCCCTTCTTGATTTCATTGTTTGTGTTGAGAAGTCTGCTGTGATTCTAATGGGCTTTCTCCTGTAGGTGATCTGTCTCCTTTCTATAACAGCTTTTAATATTCTGTTCTTATGTTGAATTTCTGGGATGTTGATTATTATGTGTCTGAGTGTAGATTTATTTTGGTTATGGCTAATTGGAGTTCTATATGCTTCACTTATCTGTATGTCAGTTTCCTTTCCCATGTTTGAGAAGTTTTTGGCTATTTTCTCTGCAAATAGTCTTTTGCCATCACTTGTTTTGTTACCTTCTTTTTCATTTATACCTACCAGGGTTATATTGTTTTTCTTCATATCACCTTGCAACTGTTGAATTGTTACTTTCTGATTCCTTCTCATTTTTAAAAGATCTTTCCTTTCCTGCTCACTAGTTGCAATCTTGTCTTTGAGTTCTGAAGGTCTATCTTCACATTCATTGAGGTAGTTTTGTCAGCTTTTGATGGAGCTTTTTATTTCCTGAATATCTCTTTGAATCTGTTTTATGCATTCTGTTTCTTTCTCATATTGCTCATTTACAGTTTCTATCTTTTTGCAGTGCTCCTCAATTTTTTAAACTATGTCTTCTTTTAATATGTTTATCATTTCTTCCTTTACCTGGGAGATTATTTCTGATGTGAGTTTCTTTACAGCTTCATGGAGTTGTTTCTTTACTTCAGTTGCTATCATTTCAGAATTTTCAGGTGTATGGCTTACATTTCCTTCTATGTCCATGTCTCCTAGGCTTTTTTGGCATGGACTGGAGGTTTGAGATTTTGCTCTTGCATTTTTTCATTTTCCTCTATTCCCCAGGAGAAGCTAAATACAAGGTTTCAGTTGCTTCCTGGGTTGAGGATATCTGTCTATACTGCAGGGAGTTTCCCCAGTTGAGTGGGAGTCATTAGTCAGACTTTGCCAGGTCCCTAGTGGCAGTCAAAGGTTCCTCAAATGTGGGGAGTATGCTGGTTGGGCCTTCTGCACACCCCACATGTTGCACCAAAACTCCCCAGCTACCTGGGGCTGCTGGCCAGGGCCCTACCAGGTTCCAAGTGAGGTGCTGAGCTTGCACCACTGGATGGGGTTAGCTGTGCTGGGCTTCTGCTCACACCACTGAATGTAGGCAGTTCCCCCTCCGCTCGGGATCACCGAGTGGGGCCCAACCAGGCCCCTAGGGATCTACCCTAAGGTCCCCCCAGCTGATTGGCATGATGGGTGGGTCCCTACCAGGTTCTGAGTGAGGTACTGAGCTTGCATGGCTGGATGGGGTTCGCTTTGCAGGGCTTCAGCTTGCGCCACTGAGCACAGGTGGTTCCGCGGTCACTCAGGGTCACTGGGTGGGGCCCCCACACTGCATATTTCAATTAGCTGGAAGAAGAAATTTTGTGTGTTTTCACTATAATGATAAATATTTGAGGGGATAGATACATTTAATCTCATCGAAGCATGTCTTGGTTACTTTTTGCTCGTTGCTGAGACAAAACACCTGACACACAAAATTAGGGAAGGAAAGGTTTATTTAGCTTACAGTTTTTGGAGGTTTCAGTCCACAATCAGCTGGCTCCAAGGCAGGGTGGCATGGCACGGGCACAGCACTTCAAGGCAGCAA
>RJWM01038474.1:0-16718 GCA_004363535.1 Dasyprocta punctata | reverse complement strand
GCTTACATTACATTTGTTAGTACCTGTCTTTCAAGCACTAAATATTGTAATTTCTCATCAACACACTTTTTTGCCATTCAACTAAGATTTAGTTGGCAAATTCTATCTGTAACAAAAACAAACATATTCTGACTATTGGGATAAGTGGAGATGAGTGATAAAAAGTATTAATAGTGCATTTCATTATTTATTTCAAAGTAGTGTTTGGGGAAAAACCCAATAAAGACAGATGGAGAATGAAACTGCAGTGGAGAAGAAAATGTTCGGGTCATGTCTTTGAGTGTCATTTAAAAATTTGAAAGAGGTAAAGTAGTGAATGATATAGAAGCTTAAGAAATGTCTTTATAGTTTTAAAAAATGATTGAATTTACATATATTCCTTATTGTGAAGATAATTATTTCTAAATGACAGTTGACTGAGAACGTAATTCTAATTTGTCCATAATAGTAATTTAATTAGCTTATGTAGTTAGGAGTCTGTCATCAAAAGCATTTATCCATTCAAGCTGGGTTGTGACAAGGAATCTAACATAATCATTTAATCTCGATGACATGAATGCTGATGATAATAAAAAAGTTAAGATTGACTGCTACCCTTTGTAGTACTAAGTGAGAATGTTCCTGTCAGCTTAGGATCTCTTTCAATAAGCGGTTGACATCTTTCATATAAGTTATTCAACCAATCTTTTATACAATTATATTCTTATTCAATACATGTATCTTTAGTTTCTCTCAAGAATATCAAGAGCAGGATTTGCACATGCATGAATCAATTACACATTCAGCATTTACCAAAGTCTTAGGCTAAAGACTTTAAGGACAACATGAAAAGTAATTTATACTTTTTCTCAGTGGTTGGAATATATGTAAAACTAATACATGTTTCTCTCAATGAATTTTATGTGCATATTGATTTTGAGTGCAGGAACCTAAAGTGAAATGCCTAAGATTTTCCTCTTTCAAACAATTGTATTTCAACTATTTTGTTCTATCTTCTATTACTACTTCCATTTTCTTATGATTAATTAACTTCTTTGCTTTCTCTTGCTAATAATTCATCTATGATTAATTTTTTAATGTTTATCAGTTATTTTACAAAATTTGACAACACTGTATCACACATACATGTTTTCATTGTTCTAGAATACTGTTTTCCTTGTCAGAGTTTAATTCCTATGAAGCAACTGGATGCGACTATTTTTTTAAAACCACGTTAGCTATACTAATTCAATTTTTAAATTTTTTCCAAAGATATTAGAAAGGGAAATTGAGTGCTTCTGCTTTTTGATGGTATTAACATCATTCACTTTTAAAAGTTGTTTATATTCATACTAATTTTTAGTTCAGTATTATCCCCAATTACTGTTAACATTCACGTGCAGATAAATCTTAAACCTTAAGGAAGTATGAAGAGGCTTAGGAGTTGTCTCTTTTTCCAGGATTGTGTTTGTGTATATTCCTGCCTATTCCAATCAACTCTTCTTAGCAATTTCAAAAGGATGTTCAAGTTATTCATACCTTAAGAACCAAAATAGACTCATAATGTGTGTGTGCTTTGTCTTTTTATTTTTCATATTTTAAGAGGGGCTGTGTGACTTTTGTAGCAGGAGTTATGCCTGAAACTGTTATATAACATTTATAAAGGGATCTTGCAGATACATTAAGATTAATTAAACAGTTGACACTGAGTTAAGGAGATATTATCTGAGTGGACTCACTTCAATCGGATGCCACTTTGCAAAGTAGTCATAATAAGGTATGCCAAAACTCCTCAGATCACAAGAAAAATTCAATGTAGCACAGTTGGCTCGAAGCTGAAGGGTCCATGTGCAATGATTACCTTGATCCCTTGAAGTTGTGAGCAATTCTAGTGCACAGACAGCACAGAACAAGGACTCAGTCCTTCAACTACAGCAAACTTGTTTCTACCAACAGAATGAGTTTAGAAACACGTTATCCTCCCACAGCCTCAGAGATGAGGGCGTGAACACGGACCTCGTGTGAAACCAAGCAGAAAATCTACTGGAGGCTGCCCACAGTGATTTCACAAGGTATGTCCCTATATTATGTTATGAAGATAGAGGAAAATGATTCTTCCAACGAATAATGTAACCAACAAACTCTCAGGATCCAGTTAAATTTATTCTTTTTTGGAGCATTTCATTATTCTCTTGACTGAATTTGTCTCTTCCTGGTCAGTGTTCTTTTTGGCATGTCTCTGCATGTCCTACATTATTTCATATTACAGGACATAATGACATTGTGCCCAAAGTTTTTCTCTCAGTGGACAGTTCAGTCTTATAGAAAATACTTACGTAGTAAGTATCAGGTCTTCAGTAATGATCAATCCTTGAGAACAATAGGTACTTTATTTTTGATTATTTAATTAATACTTGCTGAAAGACTCCACTGATAACAGGGTGGAAATTCTCTGAATCTAAAAACTGCTCCTTAGAAAACATTTTCTAAATATTTCATATCTTCTTTAATCTACAGTAATGTAAAAAATGGAATTGAAATCATTAATAAAACAATATTGTATTTAAATGATCTGTTGATTTGTAGTTCAAGTTTTATCATACATTTTAAAAGAAGCATTGAGAATAATCTAGTGCTCTTCTGAAACAGAAATCATGTCGTTTTTCTCTCAGTTGAATATGTTTACCATGCCACAGACTTCTTTGTGTTGACAACTAAATTCTCTTGTGGTTATGATACAGACTTGCGGAATGCCATCCCTATTATTGCCTGAAGGTGGACTAAATTAGTAACCTGAATTTGTTAATTTTTATTAGGACTCATAGTAAAGCTCTCAAGGGTTTTATATTAGGAAGATTTAAAAATGAATGGATCAAAGACATTCTTAGTCAGAAAGAAGCTAGGAAAACAGTATTTTCTGCTAATGATAATATTTTCCTTTTGGTTCCTCTTTAGCACATTTGCTTAGATAGAAAGTGAAACATTTCAGAAGGTCAATGTCTTGCTTGCTTTTCTTTCATTGCAGAAACAAAATAGCCGACACCCAAAGTTAAAGGAGGAAACATTTTATTTAGCTGACATTTCCTGGAGAACTCAGTCCATATTTGACTGGCTCCAAGGCAGAGTGACACACGGCAGAGGGCAAGAGCTCATGGCAGTAGAACACAGCAAAAAGCACCAAGAGCAAAAAGGGAGGAGCTAGCGAGGAGAGAAGACTCTTTCTGTCCCCTATATTATATGTAGGCCACACCCATGCTAGGTCTAACACTCACATCCATAATCCCAGCATTGCCCCATGAATCAATCCCAAATTCTAGAAGCCTTCCCCCATGACTGCATGAGGCTCTGGGGGGACATCCAGACACAAACCACAACAGTCAATATGTAGCACTGATCAAAAATTAGCAACACAGTTATGTATGTCTTCATGACCTTCACTACTTCATAGTATTCATTTGACATTTTAATCATTCTACAAAGCAAATGGTGACAAAATACATGATTACAGAAATTTAATGAAAAAAGCCCACATGCAAGGAAGGAAATGATGAAGAAAACAGATATGATCTGAAAAAATAAATCATGATACTAATCATGATACTAATCAACTTTGAATATTTTGAGAGGAAGTACACATTATTGATCATAGAGTAGCAATTGAGTAAAATATACTTGCTTATTTATTACCAATAGTGGTTCAACTAATGTTTCTTAATTGCAGAGTTTCTACTTGTTAGTGCACATTAAATAGTGTTCGAAAAGGAAAATCTCATTGAATAATTACATTGAATATTTTTGCAAATAAAAATTTATTGCTATTGTTTATTATTTTAAATAAAAAAACAGATAAATCATAGCAGCAAGTCATTACCCTGGGAGAATTCCAAACAATTCCAATAACATGCTAAACATCAGGATCCTTGACCAGGGCAGAGAGCCAGACTGACAGCTTCCTCCTCCAGCTGTTCTCACATTACACCTTTACTTGTTTGAAACCAAACTTTCACACTGTTCTGCACATGCTGATGGCTAAGGTCTAAACATTTTTACAGAGGTGATATTCCTGGCTAGTCTCCAGGACCACAGCATAATATCTTTTCTTTAATATAATCATTATCACATATTAATTGTACAAAATAAGAGTTATTGCACAAGATGTAGGGTTACATTTTGGCATTTCCAAACATGAATATAATGAATATTGATCATGTCGACTCTCCCTATTGCCCTCTGCTGGCACTTTTCTCCCTCATTTTTGTCCTTTCCTTGTCCCTAATAAGCCCTCTTTTGTCATGTTGTCTTTTCATTCTATTAACATACTATTCACAATAGCAAAGTTACTGAATCACATGCCCATCAGCAGATGAATGGAGAGAAATTATATATATATATATATATATATATATATATATATATATATATATATATAATAGAATGGAGTGCTATTTGTCCATAGTAAAAATAAAATCATAACATCTGTAGGAAAATAAGTGAATCTGGAAATCATCATACTATGAGAAATGCAACCTTCGGAATTCATTTTTACTTTAAATTGGCATTTGACATCATCATGAATTTGTAAATACAGCCAAGCAATTCTCTATAAGTAGCAATCTTGATTATTTCCAATGCTGAAAAGGAGCACAGTCAGTTGGCAAATTAGTCACAGTACTAATGATCCTCACAAGTTTAGGAAAGTTTGGCTACCAAGGCAGAATAATTTTTGTCTTAGGGTTGGTCTTAGTATTTAATTATTGTTATTTTTTCTGTACAATAATTTACTAATAATTTATTCATTTTAAATTTGTTTAGCCTTATGTATTATGAATGTTTAAAATATTATTTTAGGTACATTTCACTAATAAATCTGATTTATAATTCAAATATAAATTATTTGTAAAGCTGTTATTCAAGCAGATATATTCAGAATTACAACTACATTGCTTTTGTCCTAATATTTTATGTGTGCTTATTTCTTACCAAATAAACTGAAAATGTGAAAAGAAAATGATTCCTGAATGTTGAGAATCAAGCATAACATCTTTTGGAAGTCATGATTATAGGTGGTATGAATAAATGCATAGGCTGGCGCATTTTGGAGTTATTATTTTTCAGTTTTTAGATCTATAAATTAATAATAGATATGTGATATGCTCTAAGTTGACATAAATCATCAAAATGATTTTTTGATGATCAAATCCCAGGCCATCGCATTGAACTATGTCCTCAACCATCCTGCTTATACTTTAGTAATTTTCGAGATAAGATCTTGATAAATTATCTATCCTAGGCTTCAACTTGCAATTCTCCTGCTTCATCCTCCCACAGAATTCAGGGATTACAGGTATGTCCACCATATATGCATCAGATATTTTAAGATTCTTAGAGGAGAGGGACAGGGAACTTAATAACTTGAAAAATTATGAATATTCACAGGACTAGAGATATTTATACAAGAAAGAGAAGAAAAACATTCATGTGGGGTGAACATGAAGATAACATTTGAGGAAGCATACATGGACAATTTAGAAGCCCACAATGAAGATTTCAATTGTGTGTTTAAAAGTTGCACTCAAGCTTCATGAAAACCATCCAACATGTTTTCTGGATCACAAATATCTATTTTATTTTATTTTATTTTATTTTATTTGAAGGAAGAAAAGGTTTATTTAGCTCACAGTTTGTGGAGGTTTCAGTACATACTTGACTGGCTCCAAGACAGGGTGGCGTGGCAGAGGGCAACAGTTCATGGTGGTGGAAAACAGCAAAAGCAGCAAGAGCAAAAAGGGAGCTCTATTATTTTATTTATTTTAGGATTTGTTTCAGATCATATTGCACCTTTGACAAAATCCTCCCTTTCGCTGTAGTGCAAGTTGTAAGTAGTAATTAGTGTTGAATGATTTGTCTTTCATTCAAGTACACAAGCAGACTAAGAATCTCTTTGTTTCATCTCTTTTGTGTCTCCTATTAGTTTGAAAATTGTTAAAAATAAATAAGATGGTCAAAATACGATTTTTTATTGTTTCTGAGTTATTTTCTTTGTAGCTTTACTTTGAGGACACATTGTGACTTAGAACCATTGCAATACATTTAGCATTGTCAAAATTTCAGATCTTTGACTTTTTTCCTGACGTTCACTTTCTAAATTTTGATTGCCTAGTTAGTGGTTCTTTAAGCATGATTGATTAAATGGTAAATCAAGAGGACCCTAAAACCATTAGGAATCAGCCTTCTTAGGAAAATCAGTGGGATTTTTGGGCTTACAGAATTTGTTTGACTAAAACCTAGTTATAAATTATCTTTATATTATTTCCTCTCTTTTCTTATTTTTTATAACTGGTTGAACACAACTGAGGTGAGGAATTTAAAAAAAAATTCCTTTTGCAACATTGATAAAATGATGTACGGACTCTACATTTGAATCAATTTAGGAGACAGTGGCATGTTCAGGGAAAAATATTGAAACCCATAATTAACAAAGTTTTTCTGCCTCTTCTGTTAGATGCTATTTTAAATCTCTTCATAGGGCATTAGGCATAATTATTTGAGGGAAACTGGTAGGTTGCCTATAATAAAGGGGTGTGATGTTTTAAACCAGGTACAAAAGACAACTCTTCCAGTCTGGACAAAACAGAATAGACTCTTCTATCCCTAGTGGTGCTAACGAAGCACTATTTAAATCATAAACATTAAACAAGAGACAGCCAGAAAATAACTGAAAGGTGGGGACCAAAGATGAACTGTTGCCATACCCAGGACATCAGAAAACCATCTATAAACTCACCTTCTTCATGGACTCAATCCCAGTATTATCCAAATTTAAACCAAAGAAAGAAGTCTGCCCAGATGCAATTGTTTCTTTCTCAGATCTAATGGGAATCATGCTGCTGGCACAACCAGGTGAGCTGAATTAAAAAGTAAAGGAAGTCAGTGGGAACCACCATAGCAGCCAGCTTCTGGAAACCACAACAACTCCGCCATATGCACTCTTCATCAAAGGCACCATGGTAGTAAAGCCATTCAAGACAGCATCTGTCTGAGAGACTCTCTCCATCACCACCGGGTCTGAAACACTTCCACCTCCCCATTCCCCCAACTACAGATACCTTGCATCTGAGCACTTAGGGAAGGGGGTCATGCCCTTCCCAACAAGCACTTGAGACTGCAACACTCTTCCTTACAATTGCTATACACAGCTAAATTAGATAAAAATAGTATCGAGTGTCATATAGGGATAGACCCTTGAAGTAGCCAGTGCAGAAGACCAGATACATTGCAACTGTAGGGGAGACAGACACCACCCACTGTGGGCCAGACCTCAGGACAAAAGATAAATCAAGTGCATCCATATATTTCCTAAGGATGAGCATCAGGGATTTATGTTCTAAATAGATATCCATCACTTTGAGGAAGACAAAAGGAGCCACTAACCCAACCCCTACAGAAAGGTCCTGTTCTGTATTCATGCCCACTTGCTGTGTGACTCACTTCCCCATTTGATCCTGATTTAAACAATTTTACCTGAGCAACTATACTCGCAATCTTATTAGTTGACCATAGTTCTGTCCCACCTCATGCCCACCTTGCGATTTCCCATTTTTCCCAGTCTTGGACTCACCTCACCTTATGGTTTGATCTTTAAAAATCCCTAGAAAAGCTAGAATTCTCAGCAGCCCACTTGGGACTCTGTCAGTCTCTTTCTTGGATAGAAGCTTTCTTTCTCTCAATAAATATATTCTGCTCTTAACTTCGGTTGGTCCTAAAATTCATTCTTCAATTTTAGAAAACACGAACTCTAACTGGACATCTAGCAGATTGGGATTTCTTTCCCCTATATCACTATGAGTTTGAGAGCTGTCTCCACCAACAGAGAGACACACGGCAGCGAGTGGCAATGGGAGGAGGTAGTCCACCACTGACACAACCTGGCCTATTATGTGTGTTTCATGCAGTCCTCAGATACTCCTCTCACACACCACAGGCACCATGGAAACTTCTCTAGCCTTTTTAAGGAGCTCAGGTGGCATGACATAAATCTAATAGACCAAATATTTAAATGATTGTCACTGGACCCAGAGTCCAAAAGAGAAGCTCAGGACATCTGAACAATTGGTATTCCATTTTCTATTGGAATTTACACCTAAGTCTAACCTGATTGTGCATGAAGACATTATATTAGAGCTGGATAACTTAACAGGAAAGCAGCACTGTGGATAGACTAGCTCAATTTCCCCCCATAAACATTTTTCTTTTTTCTAGTCTTCATATTTAATCAAACTCTTAAATAGAGCTTAAATGCTCTGTCATTTTCCTATGTAAACAATGTGTATTTTCAAGTAAACATTTTTCCTCCAAACAATATGAAATTGTAATTTCCAAATTGTTATTTAACAAATTGCTTGTAAAATAACATAGAGCATACCCTTTGAACAAAATTTTGACTTGCCATTAACATTTCTGGCACAACAGACAAAGTTGGCAGGTAGCTTTCAAAACAAAGAAGTGTGCAGTGAGAACATCCATCTTCTGTCATTCTAATGAGGCATTTTCCTCCGGGAAAATAACTGCCTTTCATAATTAACAGCTCAGGGATATGTTAGAGAAGGGCAAAGAGCTCTTTCAAACTCTGCGAGCACCTCTTAACCATTTTATGCAGCTGCTTACTGAAAATTTCTCATACTCAACACTTGTTTATTTTTTCTTATATTTTAGTTTTACCAGTTAAATGGAAAAGAAGACTCAGTCATACTATTTATAGTGTAAACAAGCCCAAAATATTGCTCACTTAAATATGAATCAATCTTTTTTAATCATTGTCCATTGTGAAATAGATACCAAAGAATGTAAAGAAACAATAGACAGAAGATTGGATAATGTAAAAACAGTAAAAATTGTTAAGCATAAAATAATATTAATTAAGGACCTTTCATGGCTGCATACAGCTTTTATATTTTAATATATTAAAGTATGAAGAAGATATATTGTACATATTTTTCATTTGTATTTATGTATTTCCCTGAAAATATTAAAATAAATTACATAAAACATGCTAGGTCAAAATAATTCATTTATATACTTTTGTTATGCAAACAAAAACATATGCATACTTATAGTGTTATATAAAAGCCAAAATGAGTAAGCTTATAATCAGGTGCTTGTTTCTAGGAGACCTTATTTGAAATAACATCATTTCAAATATGAATTTTACTTTTAGGCATTTGAATCACTTAAATATTGTTAATCAATTTGGGAAAACTTTACCTGGGGAATTATAGATGCATAAATAACATAAACAAATCATTGATCTAATAAATGAAAAATTTGTTGTGCCAAAATTTTACCTCTGTTACATGAGATGATCAACTAGCATGTGGCAGAGATTTTACACTAAGATGAGTGGGAGCATCTTGAGGTTATTTTTATCTTCTAATCTACTTCTGAGTTCACCTATATCAAATGGAAAAATTATTATCTTGATCTCTCCTATTTCTAGACTCATCTTGATGAATTTTATGAGAATTTTTCTAGTGTGACTCTTATAGTACCAGCAACCAAAGCACAAAAATGCCTTGATCACTCATTTTCAATTATGGAGCTATTTCAATTTTCCTAGTACCTTCAATTATACCATTGCCACTTGGATCTCTTCATATTTATAAACTTGGAGTTTCTTAGATGCTTTCTGTCTTCTACTTTTGACACAGATGCCAAATTTTAAGCTTATTCCCATTTTCTTTTAATTTATCCCTTTGCAGTTCTCTAAATCTACATTCTTCATTGTAATGTGTGGAACAGGCATCAAAATGTTGAGATTTCCGATTTTGTTTCTCACCTCATTTCATTTTATTCAGCACATTTTCAAGAACCAAAATATAGCTTAAATATAAATTACACATAGCTGTTTATATCCCTTAGAAAATCCCTTGTGGACCCCTCATTAATCTTTTTGGGAAAATGGAAAAGGGGAATCCCTGAAATGGCAGAGGGAAAAAAAAAAACCTTAAAAACAGTGGTAATTGAACCACTGAGACCAAATTCAAAAGAATTTATTTATCTGATTAAAAATACAAAAATCAGAAACAATGAGAAGTGATCTAATTTTTTGTGTATTCCAATATGTTGGCATGTAGTTGTTCATAATTTTCTCATAATCATTTTTATTTTTGCTACATCAGTTCTAAGGTCACCTTATGAACCCACTGAAAAAGAAACTGGGAAAAACATTCCAATCACAATAGTTCCAAAAAATTATATACTCAGGAATTAATCTGAGCAAAAAAAGTAAAAGAACTCTGTAAAGAAAACTCCAGAAAAAAAAGACTAAAGAAGACATTAGAAAATGGAAAATGGAAAGCCAACCCCTGTTCTAACATAGAACTAATATTATCAAAATAGCCATATTAATAAAAATGAAATACATATGCAATGCAATTGTCATCAAAATATCATCAGCATTTTTTACAGAACTACATAAAAATGATTTAAAAATTTATATAGAGCCAGAGAGAACTAGATTTTCCAAAGCAATCCTGGACAACAAGAACACAAAAGGAAGCATTACAATCCTAGGCTTCAGTGAAATCTACAAAGCTATGGTAATACAAACGGCATGCTACTGACCCAAAGGCACACATGATAACTTGTAGAATATAGAAAATGTAGAAACTAACCCAGTCACCTTCACCCATCTGATGTTTGAAAAAGGAGCCAAAAATATTCACTGAAGGACAGGTAACCTCTTTCACAAATAGTGCTGGAAAAAATGGTTATCCACATCCTAAAGTATGAATCTAGATCTATATTTCTCACCTTGTAGTGAAATCACATGAGAAAGGAACAAAGATGTACATATAAGAACAAAAGCACAGAACCTACTGGAAGATAAAATTAGAAACTCTCTTGACGACAGGTACAAGCAAGAATTTCTTGAATAGAATCCCAACTGCACAAGAAATAATACTGAGAGCTAACAAATAGAATTACATCAAATTCCTCTGCACAGCAAACAAAACAGCAAACTGACTTTATTTGAAACTTCATTTGATTCTTCTTTTCTTTTCTGTGTCTCTCCAAAGATATGTCAAGGTTATCTATCCTTTTTAACTTCAATTTTGTTGACACTTTCTATTGTTTTTCTGCTTTTTATTTTATTTATTTTTGCAGTTGGTAGTTCAGGATACTCTGAGATACTCTTCAGTGAAAAATGCTGGAATTCATTTACTCTTTCAGTTTCCCACACCACGGAGACGAAATGATGCTTGCACATGAGTCTGATTTATTTCACTTGTGAGTATGGTCTCAAAGTTGCATCCATTTTTGTATGAAACCCTCAAGATTATCCTTCTTTGATGATGTCTTTGATGATGTCTTTTTTTCTCAGAGAGTGGTTTTTTGACTTTCAGATTTCTTTGAATCTAAATAGTTTTATGAAAATATCTTCATCAAAATATGATTGTTAATATATATCATGCTCATTATATATAAGTAACATACCAAGTTATATTCATTAAGAGCAACTCACTTATAATCAGTCATGCTTTTTAAAAATTAATGCATTTATTTAGAATTGCATAACATGAAATTTTATATTTTATTCTTTATCATTGTTTATAAATTACTACAATAAAAACACTCCCTCATTGCCTGCTAGTTGAATTTGTTCATCACTTTGGGTAGTATAGCATTTGAACATTATTAGCCTCCTGTCCATAAACACAAGATTCTTTTCCATTAATTTGTGTCTTCAATTTATTTCATTAGTGTTTTATAATGTGTTATGTACAAACCCTTCATTTCTTCCTTTAAATGTACTGCTAAATCTTTCATTAGTTTTAAATATTTGGGGTGAAATTTCCTTGATTTTTACTTTTTTTGGAGTAGTTTATTGTTATTCTCCAATATTTTGTTATGTAATTTTGCTTTACCTTTTTTCCATAAAATAAAAAAAAGAAGTAAAGGTATGAAAAATATTTTAAATTGTGATGTTAATTGTAAAAAAAGCAAATATTTCATTATGCTTAATATTTGTAGTTATTTTTACTTTTATTATTTAAGTGAGAGACTACTCTCAGCATTAAATTACCAAAAGCTATTGCTCTTAAATTATAAGCAGTTTGATCAATCTGTCTACACTTACTTTTTCAGCATGATTATGCATAAAATACCAATTCTGTGGAACTCATTGGCATCTTCGCCTTGTAACTTCCTGAAAAGAAACTGCAATGTCATTTTTCATGTGGCAGGAAATCAATATGAAACTTTTGTATTTAAAAAACTCTATTGCTGTAGTTAAACTTTGAACAAATTTACCTCTATTTATGTTCAATGGTTCTGTATTCCTTTGTCTTTTTCTTTTCATTGTAATAGTTCATGAAATTCAAAAAACATATTTAATGACATCTATATTTTTTATTCTGCCTATTATTTATTTTATTTCATGTTGGTTTTTCATTATTAATGAAGGAAAGAGATTAAATGACCCAGTACTCTTCCACGTTTTCAGGTACTGTATGTATACCATGTCAGTTTAAAAGCGAAAAAAATATATTTATGTATGGTCCACATTTAATTACTTCCACATAATTCTTTTTTATTGTACTTTGTACATTACCACTCTTTTCTAAGTTGAGTCATTCATGTTTGCAATACCACAAATAAGAAATGAAAAACATATTGAAGTGAGCATTCTAAAATTAGAACAGAAAATGTTTCTGTGTAAATGTTCTATGGGCTATTATTTTTTGTCATTCTTTCTTTCTGTAACTCTGCTGGCAGCATAAACCTCTGGACTATGGCTTATCCAAAAGGCTCAAGATACCACTGATTGATTTTCATCTTCTATTGAGATACATAATAATATATATCAAGCATAAAGTTATCTATTAAGTACAAAGATAGGTGGTGAATCACTGAATAAATTACCTATTTATTCTACTTTGACCCAAACCAAATCTATTCTTTCAGATGGAAAAACATCAGGAAACTAATTCTGGGCTAAGTGTTTATTGTACAAATGTGGATTTTTCATGAACAGATGATTTGGTACATATAAAGTTTTGTAATATCTCGGATATATTGCTTTAGATGGCAAAAGAGAATGCAGTGTTTAGTCTCTAAAATTTGAGAACCAGCCTAGAATCAGGAAAGAACCTGCTTGGTTCCTGACATCTTAACTGAAATGCCCAGTGACTGTACTGCTGCGTGGCCAATTTGTTTTTCGAACCATGAATATTTGAGCAGCACTCTCTCAGGCCTGGATTGAATCCCACTTACAATGTGATCTCTGTGCCTTTTCCTCCTTCTGTTAAAGAAAATATTATTTTTTGACAATGGTACAAGTATTAAAAATGCATTTAATAAATTGTAAATAAGTGAATATGTAAATAAAATGCTTGCAATAAATTAATTTGCCACAAGTGCTTAACAAACCTTGACTACGTGAAAAAAGGAGAAAGAAAATTAAGATAAGATAAAGCTTTCCATTATCACTAAAGAAACTATCTCCTCATTTAAGAGTTTGCTCTAATTTCATTTGCTTATATCGTATGTTTCATTTACTTATATATACTATATGATGTGCTTCATTGTGTTTCTTGCAAGAAATAGTTCAAATTTATGAATGGTGATACGTGCAATACAATTATCCATTACTTTTTTGACACCACTCCGAATACTTAAGGTTTTATAGGTCCAGTTTTAAAAATTGATGATTGCAGACACCTTATACTAAGATACATACCGAGATTAACACAGTTAGAAGGAAATTTCATGTCTATCATATTAAATTTCTCATTATATAGGAAAAAGTAAGGTCTAGAGTGAGCAAGTGACTTAGCCACGGTTCAACATTGGTCACACTCCCACTAGAGTTACATTAGACTCCTTATACTTTGGAGTCAGATTGTCTGGGTTTACATTCTATTACAATCATTTACCAACTGTGTGATCTCAGAAACTGCATACCTTTCTGTGTCCTGCTTTCTTCATAAGGATCATGCAAATGAAAAGCAAGTGCTCCGTGAGTTGTGTTGAGTTAGTAAATGCGTGCAAACCACATACGACACTTTCTAGAAAGTAGAAAATGCTCAACTGTTGCTATTAGTGCAAGTATAGTGCAGTACAAGGCAAGGACCTCTGGCTCTGGGGCTAGTGAAGTGGGATTTGAATTCTAGTTCCGGAACCTTCGGGGCACCTCCATCAAGTCACGTAACATTTCAGAATCCCTTTCCCTGTTTCAAAAATAAAGAAAAGTTCATACGCTGGATTTAAGATCAGATAAGTTATTCTTTCTAAAATATTCAAAGATATAATAATGCATAATTTGTGCAGTTAGCAACACTGTATTAACAAAGAATAGGTTACTTTGAATAATGGTGATATTGCGAATCAGTTTTACTTAGCACTTAATACAAAGTTTCTCAGTAAATCTTTGAATGTCATGTTTAATATAAACTTGTAATATCAAAATAATTATGTTGTGACATTAAATAACATTTCCAAGATCTTGTATTACCTACAGCAATAATAAGTTGAATCAATTAGTGTGAAATTTCAATAACTTAAATGACTTCTAAGTAGATTAATGTAATAAAGGCAATATATGCCAAAACCCTAGGCTACCTGGTATCATTTTTTGTTTGTACACTCTTCTATAGAAAGTAGATTTACACATACTAAAACTCTAATTAAGGTGATAAATTCAATATCTGAAGTACTTATAATATGTTTGTAAGGTTAATTATGTTTTACTGCTAAATTTAAAAAATTTAAATGATGTAGTCACTCAGCTATAAATCTGTGAGTGTGTTTTTAGATATGGATATAAAGTCATATCAAATTCATTCTACAAAAGTCTTATAAGTAGCAGAGGATGATTAATATTTTATATGAGAAAAAATACTTTAAATAAAATTTTTGTTTCTAAGAAAACAGTCTGCACTTAATAATGACCAGTAAAAAGTACGTCTTTTGTTTATCTTATCTATATGGTAGAGGTTGTGTACTAAGGGGGTCCATTAGCAGCCTGTGTTTTTTCTGACACTTGAATCAATAAAAAAAATAAATGAATAAACAAGAAAAATATGAATAACCCCCCCTTCTGCGTAGGGTAATTTCTCTAAAATTTATCATTAAATATATTAAAATTATTTCAAAATTCTTTCACTTTGATTTATAATAGTCAAAAATACAAGTACTTTTACTTTTCAACAGGAGGTTCTTCTTCATATCTCTTTCATTGAAGTTCAAAGTCTCTGAAATCAGAATCCAAATTCAGAAAAATAAATCTCTCAAAATGCTCTGCACACGCCCACTATCCTTGCAATTCCCAGAGTAATGGACAGTGCAAAATGGACTCTGTGACCTAAGAATTCATGAAATGAAAATTGAGATTGGTCATTTCTGGACACGACTAATGAGATCAGTACCCTCAATAATTAACTTAGCTATATTGAGAAAATATCTCTGTGTTATGCCTATAAGGTAATAGTACAAGGAGTATCTACTTATGCTTAAAACTATTTCCATCGACTGAATTTAAATTTGAAAGTTGAAGATTTACCTAACAGAAAAAACTTCTATATATCTGACTTTTGCAATGCCAACATGCCAACCTCTACAGATACACAATGACTCCCCTAGAGTTCGTAAATTTGTGAGAAAAGTTGTTGCTTCACTTCCAAAGTGTAATAGTAACATGGCTCTAAGAATAGGAGAACCCAAATCACAAGTGCTCTCTGTTAAATATGCCAGTCGAAATGAAAGAGCAGATGGCACAAGGACAGTTTCCTTCATTGAGGCTTTTGCACATTCCGATTCAAAATTTAGCACAAAGACTTGGCACAATCTAAGCCCTGTGGACTCTCATAAATAACAAACAGACTTTTGCTTCCAGGGCAAAGCTTTTCTGTGGGAAAACCCCAGGGAATGGAATTCAAATTTACCAAGACAAGGAAAGTAAAAACATTGGAAAAAAGAAATCCCAGGCAAAAGTTGAAGAGGGTAAAATATGAGGTGAATCATTTTTTTACCCTTTTTTTTTCTGTAGTCATTTTTAAAAATTAAATAGCTCAAGAACTACTATATCAGAATAATTATTGTGGTCATCAATTAATAAGTTTAACATAGCAATTTTCTAAAAATATAGACAAGTAATAACAGAAACATAAGTAAAATATAAAGACTTTTATTTCCTTTTTACAATAACTTACAAATTTTAAGGAAGTGTTATTGCTAGAACTGTGATAGTGGGAAATTTTATGTAAACACAAATCAATAAGTTCAGTATAACATATCTTTATAAAACTGAACCAAACCGGAAGCCTTCACTGCAAATCAGCAACATGTGCAAGCCACTGGGGACACAGCAAGATGCTAGCCTTTACCTATGAGTCAGAACCATTCAAAGACTGCAGGGGAAGAGAACAAGAAGTCTCAAAGAAGTACGACCGCTGCAAATCAGTGCTGCATGTGGGCTGCTGCGGGGAAAGCCAGACACGTCCTTTCCCATGGGTCATTGCCATTTGCAGACTGTGGGGGAAGAAAGCAAGAAGTCACCAAGAAGCAAGCACTCCCTGTGAATCAGCACCATGCATGGGTCACTGTGGGGAGAACCAGAAGCAGCCTCTTCTGGCACACAGGCTGGGAAAGGAGTAGAGCCAACACTCCACCCCATCCTTTGCCATAAGCAACCAGCTGATCCAGAGAAACACAGGCTGCAATGATAGCTATTGAGATAAAAT
>RJWM01038473.1:0-16710 GCA_004363535.1 Dasyprocta punctata | reverse complement strand
AGTAGATTCACTGTTTCTGTTTTAACATTTAGATCTTTGAGCCATTTTGACTTTTTGAGAAATGCAAATTAAAACAACACTGAGATTCCATCTCACTCCAGAAAGAATGGCTATCATCAAAAAAATCAACTAATAACAAATGTTGGTGGGGCTGTGAGGAAAAAGGAACCCTTTTTCACTGTCAGTGGGAGTGTAGACTCATACAATAACTGTGGAAATAAGTGTGGAGATCCATCAAAAAACTAGGGTTGGAGGTCCTATTCGACACAGCCATTCTCCTTCAGAAGAATTGAAAACATCATACTGTAGAAGACCACATAGATGGTTCTCCTTGAATACAGAGCAATTGCCCCCATTTTAGCTAAACCTTTGCCTTAACCAACTACTGATATGTACAGAGCTGGTTAAGCTATTTCCTTTTCCCTTTAATTGGCTCTAAGAAATGTAAATAGGGCTAGCTGAAGTACTGATGTGTAATCTTTGAAGCCAGCTGACAGTCTCCCCACCTCAGACTGTTTCCTCACCTCAGTGTCTCCCTCTAAATGGCTGAGCCCAGTGGAATGGCAGACCCAGTGCTCTAGGACTGCCAACTGGGTTTGAGCCTCAAGATAAGAGGCTATGACTTCTCAGGGCACAAAAGTTTATACATCAGAAACTGAAGCAACTGCCTACTAAACATTAAATGCTATCTCAATTGTGTTATGCAGACTGGTCTTTCTGCATATCCTTTTCCCTGAATATTGCAGAGGTGCTTTCTGGCCTCCTAGCTAGCTCAGCTCACAGTATTCACATAATTCCCACCATTCTCACAAACACTCATCCTTAGCCACTCCCTTCTTCCTGAATTAATAAAATTCAGGTTAGGCCCTGGGTTGAGGCCTTTGTTTCATAAATCTTCTTCTGGACTGAACTCTGAACCCCCCTTGGTTGCCCTTAACTATAAATATGCCTTAGTATCTTTATTCTTGTTGTGGGTTGCACTAGAGGCAGTAGATTGAAATTAATTCTCCAGTATTTCAATAATGTTTTCATGAGATTACCAATATAAACTTCTCAGATCATGAGGAGGATGGGAAAAGTTATCAATATCATACTACAGTGATATATGTGAGCCCATGTTTATAGCAACACAATTTGCAATAACTAAATCTTGGAAACAACCCAAATGTCCATCATCTGTGGAATGGATAAAAAAAAATTGTATTTTTATACAATGGAGTACTACTTGGCTATATAGAAAGATAAACTGGAGGCTTTGATAGGTAAGTGGATGCAACTTGAGACCCTACTTGTAAGTGAAATAAATTAAACTCATATGTACAAACATCATATTGTCTCTTTAGTGTAAAAAACTGGAAGGGTAAATAAGATCCAAAATGTACAGTAGATAATTGTGAAAGTGAAAGGGAAAGAAACTGCTCAAAAGGAAAGAACTGGAATGGGGGAAAGGAGAAAAGAAAGAAAGGAAAAGATTTCATATATATTATACATAATATATAATATATTGTATAAGATAGATAATTACACTACTACTCTCTATTAGTTCATCAAGAAGAACAGTTTGTGCATTCACTGTTTGATCATTTTTTCATACGTTTATCTTGTAATCTGAGCAACTACTTTGAAGATAACAGTACGCAATATACTAACCACTGTAAAGGGCAAAAGCCACAAAATGAAAGAGACATGAAATGCAAACTGAGGGCTGGAAATATGGCTCAGTGGTACAGCTCTTGCTTAGCATACGTGAGGTCCTGGGTTCAATCACCAGCACCACACACAAACACACACACACTCATGCACACACACACAACCAACCAAACTGACTTTTGAATGAAATGAAAATCTCCAAGTAAAATATCTGTAGATAACAACTGATATCTAAATGAGTATTTCCAAATAAAATTTTAAGGTAGATATAATTCTTATTTAAATATTTGATTTATAAACAATATGGTGACACATGCTGAGGATTAAAACAAGAGGATAAAAAAGGAAGAGGGCCAAGCATACCACACCTATGCAAAATAAAACAGTTTTTATAGAGTTTTGATCATTTCTGAGATTTATTATCAATATTTTCTTAATCTCTTTAGTGACAGCCAAGACCGTAGATACCATTAGCCTGAAAAAGTTAAAGCTAATTTATAAATGTTCTAAGAGTTACTTCAAAAGGTATTGCATACTTTAACATTCCTGCATATCTAGTATAACTACATTTTACAGAATTTTTCATATTTTCAAATATTCACTTGTGAAATGTCTATAAATCCAAGCCAAACTTACCTGGTAGAAACTTAGTAAAGAACATTTAGATCTCTTGATCAAATGAGATCTGATAAATTCTAAGATGCCACATTAGCTGGAATCCAGTGTTCAGAAGCTATTTCCTGTCTGTCTTACCCAAACCTCCATTCTAGTAATGAGAGTGTAAAATAATTCAACTGCCTACAAATTAAAGGCACAGGGATCTGAAGTACTAACAACAATCTCAAGATCAGGGTAAGAATCATAAGTAAATAGAAACATGTCATAGAGGTAGGCTCTTTAAGAGAAACCATGCTTTGCATATTTCTAATTCCAGGGTCATGCAGCTGTGAAATCTATAGGGGCTGTAATGTACGGACACTTAACCCAAATGCTAGAAATAGACCCCAATTCTCTCTGCCTTTAGTTTTGTGCTTCCCTCACAGAGCTAAGCAATCTATAGGCCTTTGTTTAAAGAGGGATTTGTTGTTTCATCAATCCAAGGATCACCTCATTTGACAGTTAAAAAAGTTCATACCTCACACTGTATCCAAAGAGAACTAAAACCACATTAGTATATCAAAGGAATCATACTTAGCCTTTATAAACTTCCTATAGCAATTTAATCACAAAAAAATGAAATAAGAAAAAATGAGAAAAATGTACATAGGAAAATTTTTACCTACTAGGAAAAAAAAGTGTTACAGAAAACTCTGCAACTGCCTTTAAATTGAGAATGTAATGCATGAGCATGTGTGTGTGCATGTGTGGTACTGGGGTTTGAACCCAGGGTCTCACCAATTTTAGGTAAGTGCCCTACGTACATCCCCAGCCTTTTGAACATAACATTTTAGTGGAATATTAACTTTAATGAGTGTGGACAAGTGAATCTGCAACATACTTTGGTCCACTTACAATTCACAATTTGGGCTGACTTATTTGTTTTATTAGAATTTAAATTCCTGGGCTTAATTGTTTTTGCCCTTTTTTAAGTTTGTTTTTTTTAATAGTTATGAGTAACTGTTTCTCTGAGTGTAAATTTTTTTTTTTTTTTGGTATTACTCTTCCACAAGCAAAGAGACTGATTTTGACCAACTGGTTATTCTATATTCTAAGTGTGAGGAAAATTACCCACGTAGTCTAAGAGCTTCCTAGGTTAAGTAAAAGAGGTGCTTCCTAGCAACTCTTGAGATGTAGCAGCTGAGATGTCTAGGAGTTAAATGGAGAGAAATTAAAGCACCTACGGGTTGTTTGGCACAGGTAGGCAACTGTCATTTTAGCTTTTCCTTTCTTAGGTAATGGAATTGGTTACATAATGTTTTATATTTCCAAGTGGAGTATTGTTTGGTCTTCTGCAACCCAAACTTCCAAGATTTAAGGCAGTGGTGAAAAGCAAATGGTAACTTGGCTGACTCTCAGCCTTTTAGTGTGGGGCATGGTGCTTTGTGATGAGAACACAGTACTAAGGAAATTTTATCAAGATTGGCTTTAATTGTCGGTGTAGTCAGAGGACATAAGATAGAAAGATGAGAGCCCAAACCTCACATTTAATGACACTTGGGTTTGTTTAGTATATGTGGGGTCAGGAAGTTCTGGAAAGAGAAAAACAATGTTTATTTTACTTTCATAATTTATATAATAAGTCAGTTCACTTTCCTTGGCCTCCAGTTTTATGAGAAGCCATAAAAAATTTTAACAATTGCTATTAAATATCATAAAATGAGACCTAAAGCAAAGAATGGTTTCTGGTCAGGAAATTCTTATTGTTATGGCTGTAACAACTAAAATTGAAAACAATGGCGATTAACTCCTCTCAGAGAGTGGGTATTATTTTACATGGCCTATCATTACAACCATGAGTGGAAAACATTTTAAAGGATATTCTTATGTGGTCCTACATGTTGACCTTCCAAAACAAGAACTCATTCTGAGATATGCTTAATCCATTTCCCAGACTTTTGACCAGAGGGTGGCCCCACTGGTCTAAAAGAAATAAATATTCCCTTGAACACACAGAAGCAGAGCATGGCCTGGAACATGCATTATACAATAAAAGCGCATGTAAAAATAACTTCAGCAAAATCTCTCAGAATGCTTTCATGTATGACGCTACAACATTTTTCAAAACTACCTTTTTGCATCTAATTCATGGTAAGATTTTTTAGTCAACAGAAGCAAAGATTTGTATGTGCATCATGTGATTTCCCTCTTTTATAACAGACGTGGCTACTCAGTATTTTTCCAAAAACTTCATTTACTTAACACCCATAAACTGAATGCCATGCAAATTAAATTCTGCTCGTAACCTCTAATCAAGCCCACTGAATTTGATATTTATATTGCATGTCCGGCCTTAGGATAAATTTATGAATTACTAAGTATTTAATTACAAAAATAGAATGGAGGAGTGTGGACCAGGGAGAACCAGAAAGGAAGTTAAGCCCCTGCCTGTGAGCCAGCCGGTGTGTGGGTTGGGGAGAGAAGAACACCCCCCTCCTTCTGTGAGCAACCAGCTGATTTGGAAGAACTGAATTGTTTGATTGACTTTGCAGGACTAAAGCTGAGCAACTGTTTAGAGGACAACAATATGCAATATGGTAACTCTTGTAGATTTCCTACTCTCTCATCACTGTTTTGATTTGTTGTAGTCTGTTTTATTCCCTTTAAAATTAGATTAAACAAAATAGTATGTAGGATAACAAGGGATCATAATGAAGCATAAGGACTGGTATGAATTTGAAGGAACCTAGAAGGAGAGGCAAAATGTATACTGTCATCTTAAAGTGTTAAGGGACAATTGAGAAAAATGGCCAAGGGGGTCAGAAGGATTCTCAGTGAGAGTAGATGATTTGTGTAAAAGGTTTAAGGAGACATCTTGGTTAAGGTAGGGAGAAACAGAGACAGAGAAAGGAGAAGACAAAATCTAGAGTAAGGAGGTAGAAGAATTGCTTGGAAGGGCTCCAGGGTTAGAGGGCACACACCCTGAAAAGCAGGTGTTTACTCTTCATTCCATTTTATGTCTAGATGACTCCAAGCCCCCAGTCACCTCCTAAGTCGGAATGTGGGATTATGATATTGGAGCCATGGATGCATCAGTGATTCTATATGGCCCCAAATTAGGTACTCTTTTTTATGGAAAACAAACAGAAATCAAATCCATTCTTGTCCATTAAGTTATATGATTGAGAAACAGTAAGATGTTTTGAAAATACTGAATTATATACTAGACAAAAATACCTACATACCTTTGTAAAATGTACTGCATAATTATTTAATGTGTGGTCTTTTTGTGTTTTTTACTTCACAAATTGCACATTTTTATTATGCATATATGAGAAAACTAATGTTAACATGCTAATTCAAAAAAATTCAAAGGATATTAATTCTGTGAATCTGTCCAAACCAATTTATGCATTTGTTGAACATAACTTTTCAGACTCTGTTTACTGATCAGTATCTTTGATTAATTTCATATTTTCCCAGATATGTCCAATGTCATATTGTGTGTAACCAGACACAATGTTCAAAAGTGGATCATTCTCTGTGCAAAAGAAAAAATTTTCACCAATATAGCAAAGGTTTCCTGTGATTTAGTTTTAAAATAGTTGAAAACATAAAGCTGTGGATGACCTGGAAATACTTTGAACAGAATTTCTACTGGGAGCTCAGTGTTTAAACACGGCACCAGGATTGCAGATGGTCAGTCTATGTGGCAGAGCTGATCAAGTTACTGATTTCTTCCTCAGACAGATGGCAAAGGGGCTTGGCACAGTCTCAGTTTTCAAATTGTAGGTGTGTGTGTGTGTGTGTGTGTGTGTGTGTGTGTGTGTAACTGCTAAAGGACAATGGTTTTTTAATCTGAGAAACAAAAAATACTATATGTCACCTAGGTCCTATTTGCCTGTACAATACTGAAGATTAATTCCCGAATTTTAAAATTATGAGTGAAAACAATACTTAAACAAAAATGATGTTGTTTTACTTAAACTATGATCTAAGTTTTCCCTTTAATACCCAAAATAATACAGTGAGTAGCATCTAAAGTAGCTGAAGGTTGATTGTGCTGGTAAAGACATTTGAAATTTAATATTAATAATTATTCTTTGCAAAACAAAGCGTTATATTCTTTGTTAGTGAGAGCATTTAAAATTTTAAAAGTATTAACTTACATCTTTCTAATTGTAAGCATTTAAAAACTTTTCCCTTTTAAAACCTCTTGTTCTCTTTTTTAAAAAATATCAATTTTTAAAACTGAAAGACTAACAAGATCCAAAATGTACGATAGATACTGTAATAAGGAAAGGGAAAGAAAGTGCTCAAAATTAAAGAACACAGCTGGGATAGGGGAAAAGAGAAATGGAAGAAAGGAAAATATTACATGTTTGTAGATATATACATATAACTGCATGTTCATACAAATATGCAAGATAGATAACTATACTACTAATTCTCTGTTAGTTCATCAGAAAGAATAGTTTGTGTTGTCATTGTTTGATTGATCATTTCTTCTGCCTAGATCTCATAACTTGAACAATTACTTTTAACATAACAATATGCAATATATTAACTAGTACTGATTTATTTTTTGAAACTGTATTATTTCTATCCTTTTTTCTATTTTGCTTTTTAAAATAAAAAAGGAAAAAACACCAATTTTTATTCCATTGAAGCTCATTTCTACTGAGAAATAAATGACTTTCAAGGAATTGTTAGCTGCAGAGTAGCACTGAGAAATGTAGCGCCCTTGTGCTATTGTGAAGCTGATAGAAAGACTCCATCACAAAATAACCAGCTTGGTTTTGAAAAATTATCCTGTCATCTGACAACACTCGTTCATTCATCATGAAAATGGCCAGACAGCTTTTTTTCCCCCCGGTTTCTTATGTCCCAGGATATTGTAAGTAGGCAAGCAAATTTCCATTCTAATTTCTGGTGGAACTGTTCCCAGGGAACAAGATATTTTGCGAAGAAATGAGTCGGAGCTGGCCTGGGGCTGGATGCAGGCAAATCATCTATCTCCTCTGGAGATGGAGGGCAGCCACACATTTGGCCGGGGATGTTCAGTCAAATGACAGAGCAGGCAATTGACAGAGCCGGAAAAGGCATCTGGTGCCCGATTAAGTATCAGGATGATGAACAGAGGTCATAATTAAGTTTGTACTTAACAGCTCATTGCCTTGAGTAATAATAACGACGACTTCGTGAGAGAATGCTACTTTCTTCTCTGTCATCAACCACACAAAGAAACTTAACAATGTTGAAGTTGCATTAGCAGGAAAATTTATCAGCCCTCTCCTTAATTAAAATCTTCCCTTTGGTCTTCATGTTAAAAATTTTGTTTACCATCTTTAAACATTACTCCAATTGCTCTTTGAAGAAAATCACTATGTGAATCCTCACATGCAAACAAATAACTCAGACCAATTATATGCTGTAAGGCAATTACTTCACTTATATATTCCTACTCAGAATTAATAAATCTAGAGTAAAGTTCTTAATTTTGTCTCCTCTCCACAAATTTCTTGCACAAGGCTTTTACAGACTCAGAAATGACATCTCTATTTTTCTAGTAGTCCTGATAAAACGCTTCAGAGTCATCCTCGACTTCTTTTTCCCTCTTCCCACTTTGAGACAATTAGCGAATTATAGTGAATGAATGTCAAAAATATGCACTGAACCTGACCACACCTGTCTACTTGGCTATCACTCTGCACCAATTCTTCATTATTTCTCATTGGGCTACTAACTTATCTCCCTGCTTCTATTCTTGCCTTCCTGCACCTGCTGTCCCCACACCAGCCAGTGTGATCTTACTAAAGATTAAGATTTCATGTCACAGCTCTGCTTAAATCACGACCATTGCAATCGAAATATAATTCTAACTTCTTGCCAGGCAGGTACTGAGCTAAATCCCCAGCCCTAACTTCTGGCCATGTAAACACTGTCCTACGTGATCTGGTATCTAATAAATTTTTTTGGTTGTTTATTTATTTTTGGTTTTTTGAGACAGTCTCACTATGTAGGGCAGGCTGTCACTATGTAAGGCTGGCCTCAAACTCATGGTAATCCTCCTGCCTCAGCCTTCTGAGTGCTGGGATTGGAGGCCTGCACTACCATGCCCAGGTGGATCTTCACTAACTTTAATATGCTGCTTGTCGCCCAACAGAATGAGTTAGTACAAGAATTAACTTATAAACCGTAAATATACTAGGCTTTTTTTTTCTGTTTTCTTTCTCTTTTTTTTTTTTTTTTTTGGTACCAGGAATCAAACTCATGACCTCACACTTGCCAGGCAGGTGCTGTACTGCTGAGCTATTATCCTGGCCTCTGTAAGTATACTTTTATGTGAGAACTTGCAGTTCTTATCAGTTGGGAGGTGGACTTATTTAGGCCACTAGGACTTGACCCTGGCCCAGATGTGAAATAGTGACCGACAGCGTGAATGAAAATGATGTGATATACACTTAATAACACTATGAAAATAGCCATTGACAGATTACGATGATGAAGACATAATTAAATTAATAATAGATTAGAATTTCAATCACATTATCAGAAACTGGCAGAAAACATGATCTCAATTGCTAATATGAAAAACTTTAAAAACATTGCCAGTGTTTAAATTCTTTAACCACCAGTAACATCATTTTTCTATGGGAAACCTATTACTGTAAAAGCCATGATATCTAGAAATTTAAATTTTCCTTGAATCCTAGGCACAAAATGGCTTCTGAGCATTAAATTGATTAAGAGGTGGTAATTCAGTCATTGAACAAATATTTGTTGAGCATATAGTAAGTGCTAGGCCTTCTTTTAGGACTCGGGTTACAGTGGACATAAAGAAGACAGAAATCTCTCAGCTCTTGGAGATTTTTTTCTATGGAAAAAGATAATATACAGAAGCATAAAAAATGAATATATTACACAAAATGTTAAGGGGATAAGTATGATGAATAATAGACCAAGTAAAAGAATGAAAGGGTATGGGCTTGGGGTTCTGTTTTCCACAACAGACTTTACTGAGAAGAAAGCTTTTGAGCAGAGATTGGAAGGTGCTGAAGAGGCTGGCCCCACTGACATAGGGAAAGGATACTCCACATAAAGAAGCACAGCTGGGGGATGGTTCTGTGACAGGAGGGTGCTCGCCACGTCAAGGAAGGTCAGAGAGGGCAACGTGTGGGAGGGAGAGGATGATCAAAGAGTTGAGTAAGAGAAAAAGATGGCAGAATGACATTGGATACTGCTTCTATTATAACCCATATAAGCCACTGCAGGTCACTCTAAGTAAACTGGTTTTTACTCTGAGTTAGTTGGGAAGCTATTGAAAGGTACTGAGAAAAAAATTGCAAGACAAAAAGAATCACTCTGGCCACTGCACCGAAGATAGTGGAAGTAGAAAGCAGGTGAAAATTGCATTCCTCTAAGTAAGAAATGCTCTGTCCCGGACTGTGGTTATATTGACATGGTGAGAAGTGGTCAAGTTCTGAATGTCTTTGGAAGATTGCACCAAGATATCACAATGGACTTGATGTAGAACATGACAGAAGAGAGTAGACAAAAATAATACAAAAGTTTTTATCTGAATAATCAGGAAGATGAAACTGGCATGAAATGTTATCTACTTGGAAAATAGAAACCAAGAGACTTTTAAAAATGAGACAAATACCAAAAGGTTCACATACTAATGATAATTGTATCACTAGAATAATTTATGATAAGGGAACAAGTGTTTCCAAAATCTCAGTGAGCCATTACAAAATTTTTTATTTGTGCTACATATCTATTTCTTTTTTGTTATAAATGCTATATTATTTTCAAAAGAGCAATTCATAGTAAAAATGAAATCTGAAAATGACCCTGTGAAAACTACTTTTCACTCAAAATTCCTTTTCTTTATCTTAACTAATTTTTTATATACATACACAGATCTTTCAGTTTGTCACACAAGTGCAACAGTGGTTACATATGTGTGACTTATTTATTTTACTGATAAGTATATTTTCAAGGTGCATTCATTAAAGTATGAAAGTGTCTAGTTTATTGTCCTTTACAGTTGAGTTGCATTCCATTATATAGAAACACCACAACTGTTTTGTCCACTCCTCAGTTGAGGGGCATTTAGGTTGTTTCCAAAATCTGGCTATTATAAACTGTGCAGCTACAAACATAGGTGCACATATATCACAGTGGTATGATGTTTTTAGTTCTTTGGGGAAGATACCCAGAAGGGGAATAGCTGGGTCAAATGGGACCTCCAATTCTAGCTTTTTGAGGAATCTCCACACAGACTTCCACAGTGGTTGCACCAGCCTGCATTCCCACCAACAGTGGAAAAGTTTTCCTTTTTCTCCACAGCCTCTCCAGCACTTGCTATTGGTTGACTTCTTAATACTAGCCATTCTTTCTGAGTTGAGGTGGAATCTGTGTTGTTTTTGTTTGCATCTCTTGAATGACCAGTACTGCTGAACATTTTTTCACATATTTATTTGCTGTTTGTACTTCTTCATCTGAGAAGTGTGTGTTCACCTTAGATAATGGAATTTCATACTTCCAGGCATATTATAGTCAAGATTCCAGAAATTCAACACAAGAATAAAATTTTAAAAGCTGTTATTGAAAAGAAACAAATCACCTATAAAGGAAAAACCATTAGAATCACAGCTGACTTCTCAGCACAGACTTTGAAGTGAAGGAGTGCTTGGAGTGAAGTGCTCCAAGTTCTAAAGGAAAACAACTTTCAACCCAGATTGATGCACCCCGCAAAACTATCTTTCAAAATAGAGAGAGAAATAAAATACTTCCATGACAAAGAACATCTGAGGAAATTCACGACCACTAAACCAGCATTCCAAAATATTCTGAAGGACATTTTAGAAAGAGATAATAAGGACTACAGCTCCATGAATCCCACTAGAAGGAATCTACCAGGAAAGGCAAACAATTAGAGGGAAGAAAAAAAGAGGGGGAGCCAATAATAGGAAAACAACATGACAAGGAAAATTCAATACATATCAGTTTTAACCATTAATGTTAATGGTCTCAATTTACCAGTCAAAAGACACAGACTGGCAGAATGGATCAAGAAACAAGATCCAACAATATGCTGTATATAAGAAACACATTTAATTCAAAAGAAACCCATTGACTGAAAGTCAAAGTATGGAAAACAATACTCCATGCAGAATTCAGAAAAAAACAGGGATTGATATTCTATTTGCAGATAAAGTCAATTTTAAGCCACGACTGATTAAGAGAGACAAAGAAGGTCACTATATCTTGGTAAAGGGAACAATCCAAGAGGAAGAGATAACAATCAAAAATATATATTCAACAATATTAGTGTACCCAGTTATATAAAACAATTATTAATGGACACGAAAAATCAAATAAGCCTTAATACAATTGTATTGGGAGACCTCAATACCTGCTGTCACAAAAAGATCAACTAGACAAAAAAATCAATAATGAAATATTAGAACTAAATCAAACTTTTGAGCAAATGGACTTAGTAGGTATCTATAGAGTCTTTCACTCTACAACATCGGAATACACATTTTTTTTCAGCTGCACATGGAACATTGGCCAAAACAGACCATATACTGGCTCATAGAACATGCTTAAGTAAATGTAAAGGAATTGAAATTATCCCATGCATACTATCAGACCACAGTGCAATAAAACTGGAAATCCACGCCAAAGGAAACCACAAGAACTTCATCAACATGTGAAAATTAAATAGCACCCTACAGAACAATCAATGGGTCACAGATGAAATTAAAGAAGAAATTAGACAATTTTTACAGTTGAATGACAATGACAATACAACATACTGGAACTTGTGGGACACAATGAAAGCAGTCTTAAGAGGAATATTTATAGCAGTAAATACCCATAGCAGGAAAACAGAGCAAGCTCATATAAACAACTTAATGTTGAATCTCAAATTTCTAGAAAAAGAAGAGCAGGCTAAACCGAAAGCTCATACAAGGAGGAAACTATAAGGATCAGAACAGGAATTAACACACTGGAGACTAAAAAAAAAAATACAAAGTATTTATGAATCGAAGAGTTGGTCCTTTGAAAGATTAAATAAAATTGACAAACCCTTGGCCAATCTTACCAAAAAAAAGGAAAGAAAGGATTCAAATCCATGCAATTAGGAACGAAAAGGGTGAAATCACAACAGACCCTGTAGAAATCCAGAAAATCATCTATAACTACTTTGAAAACTTGTATTCTAATAAGATGGAAAATACAGAAGAAATGGACAGATTCCTAGAGACATATGAATTACCAAAGTTGAATCAAGATGATATAAAAATCCTAAACAACCCAATATCAATAAATGAAATTAAAGATGTAATTAAAAACCTATCAAGAAAGAAAAGCCCAGGCCCTGATGGATTCACTGCTGAATTCTACAAGAAATTTGGTGAAGACCTAACACCACTACTTCTCAGACTCTTTAATGAAATTGAAAGGGAAGCAATACTCCCAAATTCATTCCTGGAAGCAAGCATTACTCTGATTCCAAAACCAGAGAAGGACCCAACTAAGAAAGAGAGATAAAGGCTAATCTCCCTAATGAACACTGATGCAAAAATTCTCAATAAGATACTGGCAAACAGACTGCCGCAAATCGTCAAAAAGATTGTACACCATGATCAAGTGGGATTCATCCCAGGGATGCAGGGATCATTCAACATACATAAATGTATACATCATATTAACAGAGCCAAGGATAAAGATCATATGATTATCTCAATAGATGCAGAAAAAGTTTTTGACAAAGTCCAGCATAAAAACTCCACAGAAAATGGGCATAGATGGTCTCTGTCTCAATCTGATAAAAGCCATCTATAACAAACCAACAGCAAGCATCATAGTAAATGGGCAAAAACTGAAAGCTTTCACTCTGAAATCAGGAATAAGACAAAGATGTCCACTGTCTCCACTTATTTAACATAGTCATGGAAACTCTAGCCAGAACAATTAGACAAGAGAAGGAAATAAAATGAATAAAGACAGGAAAGGAAGAAGTTAAACTAGCATTATTTGCAAATGACATGATACACTACCTACAAGTTCTCAAAAGTTCTGCCAAAAGACTTCTAGATCTAATAAGCAGATTCAGTAATGTAGCTAGTTACAAAGTCAATATTCAAAAATCAATAACCTTCTTGTACATGAATAACAATCTCACTGAGAGAGAAATCAGGGAAACAATACCTTTTACAATAGCATCCAAATAAATGAAATACTTAGGAATCAATGTAACAAAAGATGTAAAAGACCTCTATACTGAAAACTATAGTACTCTGAAAAAGGAGATTGAAGAGGATATTAGAAAATGGAGAGATATCTCATGCTCTTGGGTAGGAAGAGTCAATATAGTGAAAATGGCCATACTTCCAAATGCAATTCCCAATCAAATTTCAATGCAATCCCAATCAAAATTCCAATAGCATACCTCACAGAATTAGAGAAAACAATCCTAAAATTCATATGGAACAAGAAGAGACCTAGAATAGCAAAGGCGATCCTGGGCAACAAAGACAAGACAGGGGGCATCATAATTCCTGATCTGAAATTATACTATAAAACTACTGTGATAAAAAGTGTGGTACTGGCAAAAAAAGCAGACCTGAAGATCAATGGAATATATTAGAAGATGCAGAAACAACTGCAGACACACTAAGGTGCCTTATTTTTTTTCAAAGATAGTAAAATCCAACAGAACAAAGTCAATGAAAACAAAGCAGCAGAACTGGTACAGAACTTCGAAGAAACATACTATGAAAACAATAGCTTCTATAGTATATATTGTTATCTTCAGAATAGCTGACCATTCCAACAGGTATAGTAGAATTGAACCAAAAACAAAACAGGATAAAACCAATAAAAACAATATAAAATAAAGCAAAAAAATAATGATCAGAGTAAAGCAAAACAGTGAGAACCATATTGGGCCTCGAAGACAAGACAGAAGAGAATCCCCCACATTTGCTACACTGCCTACTGTCATCTTCCAAAGAGATGCTCAGGTTGCCAACCCAAGGCCTGCAAAATCAATGAAACAATACTAGCATTTAGTTGCTTAATGTTCCTTAGTTGCTATCAATTTAGCCAGACCTCCAAACCAGCAGGTTGCTTATGGTGTATGTGTGTGTGTGTGTGTGTGTGTGTGTGTGTGTGTGTGTGTATGTGTGTGTGTTTGTTCTTGATTCTAAACCCACGCACTGGTGCTGCTCAGGGACCCATTCTCATTCTCTTCCGGGAGTCCGCGCAGGTCACACAGTCCCCTGGAAGGCAGCAGGTTACCTTATTTTTTACAAAGGTGCCAAACACATTCATTGACAGGAAGATAGCCTCTTTAATAAATGGTGTTGGTAAAACTGGTTTTCCACATGCCGAAGATTAAAACTGGACCCATATCTTTCACCATGTACTAAGTTAAAATCTGAATGGATTAAAGATCTCAACATTAAAACAGAAACATGAAATCTGCTGGAAAAATAGAGTAGGTAAAACTCTTGAAGACACTGGTATAGGCAAATACTTTATGAATAAAAGCCAGATTGCACAGGAACTATCGCAAAGAATCAACAAATGGAATCTCATCCTATTGAAAATCAGTGCAACAATGAATGCATCCCTTTTGCACAGCAAGAAAAACCACCAACAGAGTGAAGAGACAACCTACAATGTGGGAAAAAATGTTTGCCAACTGTCCCTCAGATAAAGGATTATTATTGAGAACGTATAAAGAACTTTAAAAAAACACTCCTCCAAAGTTTAAAGACCCAATCTATTTCTGATTTAGCTGCATCTCTGTCATGTTTTGTTATCTCTGGGATCCCGGTTGAAAGAGTGGGCTCTGTGTGGCTGTCGCTTTCCCCAAAAAAGAGGAAAAAAGGGACATGACAGAAAAAAAAATGGGATTTCAACCTTAAGTCCATGTGGAAAAATTACATAATTCCCTTACTGAGAAGACTATATAGAAAAATGACATGATGATCTGCCAGGCAATGGAAAATTCCTAATATAAAAAGGAGAATTCCTGGAGTGTGATACTTTAGAGTACGTCATTATACTGAATAGTATCTCCAAGTGAGAGACTAGCTTTAGGTGGAATGGGATTGATTATCTGTCAGTTTGGAAATGTAGTTTTCATATTAGCAATACCACCTCATCCAGAATCTTTTAGAAATACACATTCTTAAGCCTTAGCCCCAAATCTACTGAATCAGAGATTCTGAGGATAGGTACAGTAATTTGTTTTTACTGAGCCTACTAGTTGTATTAGTCCATTTAATGATTTATTGTATCCTGATATTGAAAACAATTGTTGCTTAGTAATACGAGATAAGACAGTTCTGGTGGGTAGGTAAAGGAATGATGAATTTCCAACGAATACTTTTCTAATTGCTTAAATTTTCATCAGTGAAAAACAAATACAGGTCATCCTAAAATACAGAACAATGAGAAGATTTTAGAGCTGAGATGACAGGAGAATGTGTGCTATGTTTATTGAGCATGGGGGAATGAGTAGACTGTGAATTGTGTCTATGGTCCACTCGAGGTCTGCAGTCATATATTTACAATGGAAATGTCAGGACAGTGGTGCATTTTTCTCCAGCCATGTTCACCAACTTGAGTTTGTGTAGAGAGGAAGACCCATATCTCATTATGGAATTTTTTGCCAGTTACAACAATTGAACAAAAAAAGACCTAAGTTAGTTAAGGTGGCATACAAGCAAATGACTGCAATTATTAACTATGTATTTTAAATTTTAGAGGAAAGAAGATATTGGGCAATGAAGGCAGTTAGCAAGCAGCTGGATCAACTGGTTAGAACACGCAGATTTTTGGAGATGAAAAACATTCTGAAATACAGGAAGCAGTGTCAGAAAGGTGGAGAAACGAAATTGTGACTATGGCCTATGTGGCAGTTTTGGATAATGGAAAGGCACTGAGAGTGACTATGTCTGAGGTAAAGTGGAGCATGAGGATGAGAAGAGAAGGCCAAAGATTTGAGAAGACAAGCTACTGGGGAAACAATCTATCACGTGCAACAAAGTTACCAAAAATTAAACAAGAGTAAGGTTGGAAAGAATAAGAGGTAGGCTCAGAGAGAATCGAGGGATGACTTGGTGGTCAGCAGGGATTAAAAAAAAAATGAAAATGAGTAGTGCAATCTAATAACATAAAATTTCTATTTTAGGAAGAAGAATAGTTAAGAAGCTGTTCTTTAAAAAATGCTGCCAGTAATACATTTATTAACATGAAAATTAAGATGTATGACTCACTGTATTAAAATCTAGCCACATGAATTAATCAAGGCTATTATTTTCTTTCGGTATATCTGGCATTTAAGGAAGCCAGGTGTTTTCAAAAACCTAATCAAAGGAAGAAACTAGAATATTCAAAAATCTTATCTCAGTTTTTAAAAAATAAAACACT